>JBBPFJ010000049.1:384716-497716 GCA_037975025.1 Excoecaria agallocha
ATGTCAGGAAAGTCATGTGGTTTGACTGTACCCTTCCATAGAAACAGTTACTGTGCAATTACTCCTTTCACTACTCTTATCTCAATTAGATTCTGAGTATGGATTTCTGTCAACTCATATAAATCTAATTATGTATGTTCTATTAATTTAACCATTGTTCCTAAAATGCCCTTCATGGATCTCCATCCATCTCGGCATATTACTCTTGCCAGAGATTCTCTGAACAAGGCAATTATAAAATCATGCGAGATAACTTCCCTTGTTAAATCTGGGATGGTGAATCCTTTGTCAATCACTCAACTATCTTCAAGTAGGTCATGATATACCCAATCTCCTAACTATGTTCACTCCTAGTTGGAAGTAATCAGTTATGGAGTCAAAGTCTACCACTTGCTACTTAAGATAACTTTGGTGATCTCAAGTCTAAGGATACTTGCACAACCGCTATGAAGAGATTCCTCACTGACATAGATTTAATATCCATATGAGGATTCTCTTTGCAGGTCTCCAATGAACTTGTTCCTCTAACAAGCATCCACATGTTAGCTTTGATTATCATCCATAATCACAATTATGAGAACCATTGCTTGAACCATTCAAGAAGCATAACATGTGCTAGTCTGCCCCAATTAACAATGTCCTATCTTGTTAATTCTATGACTAGGGATATTTAGATATTAACACATTTGCATGCGATTGACATCTCACATCATGAACACCTTCATGATTGCCTTTGCACTGTGTTTATAATATCTAGGACTTCATTTATTAATTTAAGATTTACAAACTCATGTATTCAAACACAGCATTAATAAATGAATGATGCCTTTTATTAAGAATATAAATTTCATACATATGAAAAAACATCCCTATTACATGGGCTCTAGGGCATACTCTCTAACAGCTATTTCCAACATCGATACCCGATTCTCTCTCGCAGCTTTAATGGTGACCACCTGACCATTATGAGGTATCTTGATCATTTGATGCAGCGTAGAGGGCACTCTCCTTAACTTGTTGAACCATGGACTTCCAAGCAGTACAGAAAAGTTGGTAGGAATAGGTAACACCAAAAAATCAATTTTGGTCTCGATTAGCCCTATTTTCACTACAACTTTGAAGGTCCCAATAGCTTGCCTCTTCAAATTATCATAGGCAGAAATGGTTAAATTCGATTTTTTAACATGCTCTCATTCAACCCAAAAGCACAAATTGCAACCAAAGGACACACATTGATTAAAGACTGATCATCTACCAGCACATATGTTGTATGCTTACCATTCACCTGAACCTTATTGTAGAAAGGACGATTGTGGTTTCTACCTTCGACAGGCAAATAAGCATCTGAATACACAACATTTTATTTCGTTCCTCCCTTGACTAAATCCAGTAATTTAGAAGGTGAAATGGTAGTGGCAACAATTAACTCACTCAAGGCTTCAACTAATTTCTGCCTAGCCAACGGAGACTGTTTTAATAAATTCCAAATGGAAATCGGGCTTGTGCCTTTTTCAATTGCTTCATTATCAAATTCTCTTCAGTTTCATTCTCTGTGGGCACTGCAGCAGGAGTTGGTTGCTTCTCAATTTCAGAGGCCACCCTTCCACTTCTAGTGCTTGTTTATAATTTTTTGTATACTGAATATTATTATTGACGATGTTACAAGGTTACGAAACTCACTAACCTACATCGATAATGCTTAATGGCTTCACTTATCCCTTGGTTCCAAATTCATCCTTGTGCTATGAGGTTACTATTAATTTGGTATAAATTTTGGCAGCACAACGGTTTATAAACTATGCTACCCAAACCTGCAAATTGACCAAATAACACTCCCAAAAGGCAACCTCTACCTCCAATACTCCAAAACATTCATTGCAATTCTAAATCCACCATCAATTGTAATCACAATACGCATACTATATTACGCATATAAGCTCACTGTTACTTCACATCCATAATACATCATAAAATACTACATGCCAATTATCTAAAAAAAAAACAATTCATAAAATCTCTAAGCTCCACAATGCTAAAGGCGACACACGTACATACCATTTCGCTCCTTCTTCGTTGCATCCTCAGTTCCCTATCCCTGCATGCAATCAACAAACCATGCGTTAAGCAATATTGTTCTCTAATGGTGGATACAACTATACAAAATTTCATCTACATAAATTATTTTTAATAAATTACCGTTTAGACTCTATCAATTTTATTTCCTTACATTTTCATCATTTTACCATTTTGCTTTTCATAATTATAATTCCAGCATTAATTTAGACTTATGCCGCTACTCTCTTATTTAATTGCATAATAGCCCTTATCTATCACTTAATTCATTAATTAATTAATTTATTGTACCATACCATAGCTCCTTACTTTTTTCTGATCTTATTATACTTTATAAATTTAATCTTAACTAAGTGTACTGATTATATTAATTCCAATCTCATTATTACTAAAGTTTTCTCCCTAATTAACTATATAAAACTTTATATTTCTTACTTCCTTAATTACTCTTAAACATTTTTAATTTTACTATTTTTCTTTATTTACTTATTTTATCTACAAAAGTTCTTATTTAATGCAAATTTTACTATTAACCTTGATTTAGAATAAAACTTCACCTTTACCCTTTAATGTTCCCATCCTTTTCCAAAAATTATATTTAAACCTCCGTCTTTTATTAAAATCTCATTTAGGTCCTTAACTTTTATCAAAATAATATTTAAAACTTATCTCCCCTCAATATATCATCTAGATCCCGTATTTCAGTGAATTGACATCTAAGTCCCTTTTTTAACTAAATTGACATTTATGTTCTCTTTTTCCCACAATTACTATTCTACCCTTATTTCCCATTTTAAAGATTTTTCACCATATTTTTTATATTTTTAACCTACAAATTACATTTCCTCTCGTTTTAGTCCTCAAATTCAATTCTTTTGCCAAAATTACAGTTTTATCTCTATTTTTTTAACCTTTTCACTAAATTACGAATTTGTCCTTCATTTATCAAATTCATTCAAATTTTCTGTTTGGCCCTTCCTGAATACAATTTTATCATCTTTTGACCATTTTACCTTTATTTACCCTTTATGTATCTTTTCTTTCATTTTTACTTCTCAATTTGTGTTTTAGTCTTCAACATTTCCTTATGTGATGGCAAATTACCATTATACCCTTTTGTATTACTTTTTGTTAATTTAAATCAATTTAATCCTCTTATTATCTTAATTCTACTATTTAATCCTTTTTATACTTATTTCTCTTATTAATTCTCACATGATTCTTACTTGAATGTAAAATTACAATTTAGTCCCTAAACATTTTATTTCATCATTCTTTACTTAGTTTGACCTCAATTTGAGCCCTTTTTGCTTCTTTTGACTTTCATTATGTTTTCAGTGTAAAAGTTACATTTTAGTCCTTATGCTTCCTCATGAAGTGATAAATTATATTTTGGTCCTTAAAATTTTCTTTATTTATGAATTTGCCCCTTTTTCACTTATTTACCTATTTTAACTTCTTGAATCACATTGTTGATGCCTAATTATGGTTTTGCCCTTAGTTTATTGCGTAATTACATTTCTACCTTTTTAAAGTCTATTAATCATGTTTTTCACTTTGCTTATTATTTAGTTACATTTATGACATCTTTTATGCATAATTTGCCTTTTGGTCCTTATTTTCTTGCATAGTTACAATTTTACCCTTTCTAAACTATTAACTACATTTTTCTCATTATTTCTTATTTAATCATCTTTATGTCATTCTTTATACGTGATTTACCACTTTATCCCGTTTTTTCTTGTATATTTACACTTTTATTCTTTCTAAAATTATTAATCACATTTGTCGCATTATTTTTTATTTAGTCACCTTTATGGCATTTTTTATACATGATTTGTCATTTAATTTATATTTTCTCATACATTTACCATTTTGTCCTCAGTGATGATAAGTGAAAATCCTCGAATCGGATATGCGGGAAGAGGATTATATAACTGTATGAATATACTATATGACTGTATGTGAGGTGACTACTTGAGTGTAGCCATCCCTTAGTACTGTATGAGTGAGGTGGTTAATTACACGTAGCCATCCCTCACTGGAAATCTAATTTCATGGTGCTACCATGGTATATGAGTTCTTATAGCTAGCCATTATATCTTATGATCTTGGATTACCCACAGTACACTAAGGACAACTAAATATTTTCTTTATGTTATATTTTTATGCCAAAATTTATGTTATTTCCATTATGTATCATAATATACATTCTCATCCTCCATGCATTTATCAACATTACATATGAAACCATAATGTACATAGTAAATAACATATAAACATGATGAAAATGTAGCATTTTCATAAGGGGGTACCATTTGGCCTCATTGAGAATTCAAGCATACCATGTACTTTCTTCTTCTTTTTCATGTTATCTATGTTTCTAAGTTCAACTTAAGTGTTTATATGTTGACATACATTTATTTTACTTTAAATAATTCTTAGTTACATTTAAACACATCATTATGTATAAATGTTAAACATTATTTCCATATATTATTTTAAGCTCAAATCAATCATGTAATACTTATTCAAGCTAATAGTATACATTTAATACTTAATATGCCAAATAGCATCAATTTATCATGTTATACCATATATTAGATAATTCAACCATGTATTAAACTTATACTTTCATCATGGTTTTTTCATGTATTATCATGCCTTACATACTTTAATAATCATTTACTACCTTTGTGTATTGATATACATTTAAAATTTATCATTGTTACTTTATTTCCTTTATGAACATCATTATGTTTACTAACACATAATTATGTCTACTTGTTATTTTTAATTCTAATCAATTCTATTGCATTCTTCATGCTTCATATTATGTACTTCTTATTAAATGTGCCATTCATGATCAAATTACCTCATATTATCCTTGAGTACATAATTCGGACACAATGGGATTTCTCATTCCTAAATTATTTTCTTCACTAATTTACATTCATATCACATTATTTCATCATTTTATCAAGTTATATTAAATTATTTCATAGTTTTCTTTAACATCATATAGTTACATAATTTGATTTTTAAGAAAAATTCAAAGAACTAAATAAAATTAAGTGTATAAATGTATCCACTAACCTTAGAATAGCTTGAAATCACCTATTTCTCGTCCCCTTTGCATTCATCCTCTTTGCTTTTCTCTTTTCCATAGAATTCCTCTTTAGGCTGAAATTAAGGAGAATGAAATCATAAGTTTATGCTATGTAATTTAACATATCATTACTACTAACTAATCATACTAATGATTCTTTACACAGCTATATCAAAATCCCCAATTAAATCTAACAAAAACTCAAGAATTTACCTATAATATAGGTAGTCAACTCTACCAAGGGAGAGTTCACTATCTTTTCGTGATTGCATTCAAAAAATGATGAAAATTAAGTATTCTTTTTTTTCTCTGTGTGATCTTTACTTGTTATAAGTAACTGGGTCTAAACTGCATCTCAACTATGAGTGCTACATCCTGAGTTATGGTCAACCTGACATTCATAGCCTTTCAAGTTTCTAAATTTTTAGCCTTTAACCTTTTCAATAATGCTACTATGGATTTTGTTAGAGTTCGAGATGGCGGCTAGTGTTGTGACAGTGGGGAAACTAGGGCCTACAATCGATAATATAACAAACCTGCCACCCTCTTCGCAAAGTCTAAGATGTATAACTATATGACTGAAGGGATATCACATGGCATAAACATAATAATCATATAGTGGAAAAATTAAAAATTTTGATCATACATGCCACGCAATATACAATATAGAATCGAAACATGTAATTCTAGGGTTTTGAATAAACTTACAACCTTAGATGCTCTTCAAAACTTGATTTTTGCAATGGCCAATATATAAGATAGACTTATATATATCTGATCTCGATCCCCAATGCCAAAGGTGCTGCCTTTGCGCCACACCACTCTATGCTCACACACACACTTGCAAAGATGGCTTAAAACTAGAGTGCTAGCTCTAATCCTTTTTGTATTTGGCAATGGGTATTTAAACAAAGACACAATATCTGATCTTGATCTTTCTAGGGTTCACAAATGGCTGCCAAAAATCCAAGAGAAGAAGAAAGAATTCTTTTCCCTTGAGAGTGGCAGTAATGAGAGAGAAAAAACCTAATTAGGCAAAAATAATTTAATCAATTTATATCACTTGTTTAAATAATCAAGTGGATGTCGAAATCCTCTAGAATTAGGTAGTATTTTCAACCTCCATCACTTCCTAATTAAGTGATTTAAATTAATTCAAATTCTTTTAGTATTTAAATTCAAATTAATTTAAATTGGCATTAGATATTTAATCAAAATAAATCACTTCATTAGGGTTCAATATGTGTGTCGAATTCAACTAGGATTCTAGCTTGAATTTCGACTACACCATCTCCCTAATAAAATATTTATTCTTGATTCAAATATTATTAGGATTTAAAAATAATTACCTTAATTATCCAAAGATAATTAATTAATTGATATTAAACCTAGCAATGCCGATTTTCCCTCTCTTATGGACCAAGGTCCATTTAGCAATTTTAATACCTATCATCCACATTAATTTGACTTTAAATAAAAGTCCAAATCAATGCCTAATACTTTATCTTAAATATTATAAGCCTAATGCTTTGTGTGCAATCCTATAGGTCCATTTAATATTGGCAATGAATTAATAAATAACCCAAAGGCTATATATATTCTCAAGCAAGATATTATAACATTCAAAATTAAATGAAAATGCAAATGGCATTTAGTGACCTAATGCAATTTTGCATAGTCCCTTACCCATAAATATCAGAATTAATATAAGGCATGAAACTAGTCATCCTTATGTATACTAATTCCTTTCTTGATATTCCAGTGACACTGAACTCTCAGATAAATAATAATTACTCATTATTTCATCTCGGTATGGCCATGCACTTCTCAGTTCACTGATCAAGTGGCCAATGATATTTTCTCTCTTATCGAGAGGGGTAATCCCTTTACTTCTCTCATGCTTTCTAACACGAATTAGTGCATGCCCAATCATACCCATACTTTTCACCCTGTTATGAGTACGTTAGGTGTATGTCAAAGTATACAATAATTCATAAAGAGTTTAATAGGGATTTTAGGTCTAAGAACTCTGATGCAAAACTTGCACATAAGAAACACTTATGACTTGTACCATGTAGTGTTCTCATGACTAGATCAAATCCAGATACCATGTTCTAAACATGTATCTATGATCTCTGATTGACACTCTAGTCCTTATGATTCGTAAGATGGAAGTCAACTTATCAGAGAGAGCATACTGGTCTTAATTCATTTGTTATTCCCATAACAATGTATTGGGGCTAGGGCTTACACTAATAATGACAACATATATATGCTATATGTTTGTATATGTGAAGGGATGCAAATGTATGTAAAATTGGCTGAGGTGTTTGTAGAACTAGTGGCGATGTATATTGGCTAGACTGATGAGATTGAATAATAGGAGTCATCTCATTAACTGCTGGATTGACTAGGGCCTAGGGCCCCAATCTCTACATCATTTGCCATCTCAATCACTCACCAAAAGCATAAAGTCATGACTATCACTTTAAGTATACAAAAGGGATAGGAAATTCAAACATGGAGTTTACTTATTCTTTTATGGCTTGTATATGTATGTACTTAAACATTCATCCATACTGATGTGTTTAATCTGATCTTAGGATTACCTAAACCTGCTCTGATACCACTAAATGTAACACCTTACTTTCATTCATAGTTTTTCGTATACTGAATATTATTATTGACGATGTCACATGGTTGCTAAACTCACTAACCTTTATCAATAATGCTTAATGGCTTAACATATCCCTTGGTTTTAAATTCATCCTTGAGTTGTAAGGTTACTATTCTTTTAGTATAAATTTTTATAGCAAAACAGCTTGTAAACCTTGCTACCCAAACTTGCAAATTAACCAAATAATACTCCCAAAGGCTAACCTCCACCTTTAGTACTCTAGAACATTCATGGATCTTCTAAATCAAATATCAATGTTCATAACAATACAACCATAATTTCCCCATTATTACTCATATAAACTCACTATTACTTCACATCCATAATACATCATGAAATACTACATGCCAATTATCTAAAAAAACCAAAGGCTAACCTCTACCTTTAGTACTCTAGAACATTCATGGAACTTCTAAATCAAATATCAATCTTTATAACAATACAACCATAATTTCCACATTATTACTCATATAAACTCACTATTACTTCACATCCATAATACATCATAAAATACTACATGCCAATTATCTAAAAAAAAACCAATGAATAAAATCTTTATACTCCATAATGTAAAAGGTGACACATGTACATACCATTTTGCTCTTTTTTCATCACATCCTCAGTTACTTGTCCCTATGCATAGTCAATAAACCACATGCTAATTAACATTATTGCCTAGTGGTGGATACAATTATACAAAATTTCATCTACATAAATTATTTTTAATAAATTACCCTTATGACCCTGTTAACTTTATTTCTTTACATTTTCACCTTTTTACCATTTTGCTTTTCTTAATTATAATTCCAACATTAATTTAGACTTATGCCCCTGCTCTCTTATTTAATTACATAATAGCTCTTATCTATCACTTAATTTATTTATTTATTGTACCATACCATAGCTCCTTACTTTTGTTCTGATCTTATTATACTTTATAAATTAAATCTTAACTAAGCATACTGATTATATTAATTCCAATCTCATTATTAATAAAATTTTCTCCTTTATCTAAGTAAATAAAACTTTATCTTTCTTACTTTCTTATTTACTCTTAAACATTTTAATTTTACTATTTTTCTATATGTACTTATTTTATCTTCAAAAATTCTTGTTTAATACAAATTTCACTATTAACCTTGTGGTATGAGCTTGAAAAGCTCATAAATAGTGTGTATGTGTGTTTATTTTTATTAAGTATAGTATTTAATATTTTGATATTTTATGTGTATTTTGTTACTTTTATGTGTTTTGTGTGTTCTTGGTTGTTTTATTTGCTTTATAGGAGTTAAGGAATCAATTGGGAGCTTAAATGGGCAAATTTGGAAGCACTAATGAAGTTGTGAAGAAGATGCCATGCCGCGAGCACGACAGATGCCGCGAGTGCGACAAGGGATGCATGTTTAGGGCAAGAAATGAGGAAGAAAAAGGTGAAAGAAGAAAGCATGTCCTGTCGCGAGCGCGAAAGGTGCCGCGAGCACGATAGGAGGCGATTAAATGCAGTTAAGTTTGAAAAGTCACCTAAAAGGACACCAAGGTTTGCCAAGGGTTATATACCTATGGAGAGGCACTTGAAGGGATTTAATGCTTGAAAATCTATAAATACCCTGGAAGTTATAATCAAAGAGAGGAGATCTATTATTTTATTTTTCTTATTTGAAAGTGTAATTAGAGAGTAATAGTTTTAGGTTTTAGTTTTAGTATTATGGCTTGAAGAGGAGGCAAATACAAGGGAGAAGGCTACAATTGGTGAAAGGAAGAAGGGCTAAAAGATCCCCTTCTTTTATTTCTAATCTTTACTTCTTCTTTGTTATTATTATGAATTCTTTTTAGGAACTTGAATGTGTTTATTCATATTTAATTATTTCTCTTTCATTTATCTTATTGTGTAGAACTTGCTATTAAAACTTTATTAGTATCATTATAGGTTAAGGAAAATGACCTTATATGGCAATTTCTTTTCTGAAAATCATCATAGTGGTTATAAGTAAGAGAGTTAGCGAGAGCAACATCTTTTTAGAAGTTAATAGAAAATTCATTATCAAAGCATAGTTTGAGAGATCACATGTGGAGATAGTTGATATAGGTTGGTTTTTATTCTTTAAATGTGTGTTTATGTAATTCTAGTCTAAATACAAGAGCTGCGATTTAGAACCATAAATGCATGTTTAAGGCATAATCTAGTCTAGATGCGAGAGCTACGACATAGAACATTATTCCAACTTGGCTTACATGATAAAGATTGAATTATAAATAAGAGAAAAATATCATATTCCATATTTATGTATATGTTACATTCATCATATTCATAAGTCTTCTCGAATTATCATTAAAGTAGAATAATATTTAATTTAGTGTAGTGTAGTGTACTGTAGTGTAGTGTTAATAATAGTTTTAATTTGCAAATTAATGAGCATTGTAAACAAGATTAAAATTGAGTAGTAATAGTGTACAATGTTAATCAACATTCCTCGTGGAATTGATATCTGAAGTACTATAATCGGTACACCGTATACTTGCGGTATTTAAGCTTTTAGGAAAAGCTTATCACCTTGATTTAGATTAAAACTTCACCTTTACCCTTTAATGTTCCCATCCTTTTCCAAAAATTATATTTAAACCTCCATCTTTTGTTAAAATCTCATTTAAGTCCTTAACTTTTATCAAAATAATATTTAAAACTTATCTTCCCTGAATATGTCATCTAGATCTCGTATTTCAGTGAATCGACATTTAAGTCCCTTCTCTAACTAAATTGACATTTATGTCTTCTCTTTCCCATAATTACTATTATAACCTTATTTCACTTTTTAAAGATTTTTCACCATACTTTTTATATTCCTAACCTACAAATTACATTTCCTATCATTTTAGTCCTTAAATTTAATTTTTTCCCATAATTGTCAAAGTTCCTCTTTGCACCTTCATTGTTGGCCCTTTTGGCTAGTTACTCGACCTCAACTTCTATAGCTATGTCTTTTAAAGACTCACAATCCTTCAATCCCTTCATTTTTAGGCCATCCCTTAGGTACAAACTTGTATTTTGAATGAAAAGCCTTATATAGTCAACTGTATCGAGCTTTCTCTTTTTTTTCATTACTCGGTTTCTCCACCTTGTCAAATACTCATGAAAGGACTCATCATACTTTTGTTAGAGCAATTTGAGGTATTCTAGAGTGACCTCTATCCTTGTATTACAATCGTACTGCTTGATGAACTCTTTAGTTAGAAAGTCCTAATCTTTTTTGGCGTACCTATCCAACCTGTGATACCACTCAATCATGAAACTTGTTAAGCTTAAACAAAAATGTTCTACCTTTTGCTTCCTAGTTAAAGTGGTCCTTCCATAATCACGTTGTACTGCTTGGCATGTGTAAAATGATAAGAAGTACCATCTAATCTAGGTAGGTCAGACATCTTGAACCTTTAGGGTAATGACTCATCTCTATCTAAATCCTTGTCTTTAAGGTTCATTCCTCTTCTAGCATATAATAACCTAGACATTGCCTCAACCTTTTCTTTCATTTTTTTGAAGGCTACGTCCTCAGCACTAAGACCCCTATTCCTTACATTCATTGGCTCATGCATCATTTCCTTTATTGGTGGATTTTGAGGCTCAATAGCATTTACTGTGGTAGTGTCTCCAATGTGTGTTAGCTTTATTGACTTGCGAATAGGTGCTACAAGTTGAGTTCTAGTTTTTGGTACTAAAGAAGCCACCAGTCCACCAATTATATCCATCATCCTCTTTTCAAAATCTTGGAACCTCCTATCTAGCCTTCATCCAATTCATTTTTTATCACTAAAGGTCCTAAAATAGAAGCAACTAACCTTTCCCTGAAAGACGTGATCCTTGTTGCCTCATCCATAACTCTTTCAGTCTCATTTAGTTGCTCATCATCCATTTTCGATGCTATTTTGTGACTTTTTTTCCAAGCAATTGGCTCAAACTCAACTCTAAACTAACCTCTAATTCCAATCCCGATCTTGATTCTAACCTCAATCCTAGAAACTCAGACACAACTCTATAAATAAGGTGATATTCTAACCCTTTACACCACCTAAATGAAGCTATGATGGCTGTAAAGACCAAACATTATGAATGAATTATGATGAATGATGTACTAGTATGGTATGTACATGATGTATGAATGCAATGGAAGCTTTCATTAGACTTCAATAATAATCACATACAAGCATAGACAAAGCCTTCCAACCTTATTACTCCGCCACTGGTAATTGTGTAGTCTCTTTCCTAGATGGGCTTAGCCCATTGGTTAATAGGGTACCTAATGGATGAGTATGGTGTACGACAAAAAATCAACAACATAGCCTCTTTTAATTGAAAGTGCAAGCGTATGGGTTTTTTTGGCTATTATGTATTTTGACTAACTCATAAAAATCATGTTGGGTCCATCGAGGCATGACATTCTTTGATTAGTACCCTCCTAATTTGTTTGAGTTTGGTCAATACATAAGTGCCCACATAGCAGACAAAAGTTATTCTGGTTACACAACCTAGAGGAAGTAACTATTGTCATTACATAAGCTTGAGTTAGGGTGATGAAACTTTAGGGCTACCCAAGCATGGTACCTACCAATAGGTCTAGATCATAACAAGCATAACATATGATGGATCACCATTTCATATACAGTTTGGTACTGAACTTGGGTTGGTAGGTCTCCTTGACACCTCCCTATATTGAGTGAATGCAAGGCATGCTTCAGGATAGCACCAAGTCTATAAAGGGATGCCTAACTTAATTATAAGACTCTAGCATATATGTATAAAATACAATTTTGAAAAGAGATATGATTAATGAGAAAAACTTAGTTATAAGGAACTTAACCAAGGTGCCCTTTAGGAGCAAGATCTTTTTGTCCCCAGTGGATTTGCCAGTATGAAGCATGCTAGAGCTTGATTATTCTTCAATGTCCAAGTTAGTTCTCAAAGGCCCACTTTTAGGGTCTGAGACCAGATTTAGGCTTACTATATCTTATAGATTGGCCACTTTACAATAGAGAGGGTGTAAGCTCTATCTATTGTTGATGATCAACCTATAAAGCCATCTAAAGTGGGCTCAAAGAGGTAGGTATCATCGAGTTGCCACCCAATAGAATGTTGAGAAATGATTCTCAACCTTTTGATGCCAAAGAAAAATGGTGTTTGGGACATTACTTTTAGTTTACATCTTGGTTAGGTATTTTCTTATAATCAAGTTTTTATCATTAGTCCACTACCTGCCTTCTCACATGATGCATTGCAATAAATTCAAATAAACATTTCAAACATTCAAGGAAAGCGATGAATCAAATATAAAGTCCTACCTAAATTATTATATAAGCAAATAGTACCAAAAGAAGAATAATATAAAAAATGAAATGAAATACATAAAATGGGATGTTAGTTTAATTCTAGGAATATTGGTTCACTCATATATGATTTTTACAAAAACGGATGGAGAGCCTTTGCTTAATTTTAATGAAAATACGGGATGAGTGATCCTAATTTTAGAGAAAATGAGGCTTCCTTTTATGGTGTGATTTTTGGGTTAAAATTAGACATTGGTCCATTTTATTAGGAAAACCCTAATTAATTAAGTACAAAATTTTGAAATGGCATAGTTAAGTTTGCGTGCCAAAAAACTCTTTTTTACAAAACTATTACATTCGAAAGAGAAATATATTGAAGAATAAACAAAACATCAAAATTAAATAAACAAAGAAATACTAAATAAAATAACTTAAATGCAAATCAAAAAAGGAAGAGGATGAAAGAACCGATTAGGGCATGACTCCCAATGCATAATTATTCCTTAAAAATTCCAAAAAGAGACAAAAGTAATTGTCTCGAACAAAACACAAGAAATGAATTAATTAGCAAACTAACAAAAAATAAACATCAAAATAACTAAAAATAATAAACAAAATAACCATATTGAAAATAAAAACATTAATGCAAACCAGAAAAAACACACATACAAAGATACATAAATGAATCTAAAAATAAATACTAAGAAAATGATTTAATTTAAGATAAAAAAAAGCATTAAAATGTGTTTAAAAAATCAAATAGATCAAGCTATAGATGCCCTTAGAGACTAATGGATGCCCCAGGTAAAAGGAAGGATGGGATAATGGAGAAAGCATCGCAATGTCCCATCTGTCACGTTGATAGATAGTTGTCTATGATGCTTTCTTCCATCTATTACTTAAAAATAGACATAGAAAGTAGTTTTTCAAACCCAAAAATCAATAATAAATCAATTCTAAACCCTAAATACGATTTTAAGACTTTAACACATGCCAATTATAATTATAACATCAAATAAGCAATCAAAACGTACTAAAACAATAAGAAAACCTATAAACGCGGGGATTAAGTCTAAGCATCTATCATGCAATAATGGTAAAAAAATAAATCTTAACACATTATCTTAATACATTAAACAATCTTGGATCATCATGGCATAAATAAGACATCTCAAAATCATATAGACTCAAATGAACAAGCATAAGAACATGCATTACAGTATCATAAAACCATAAATATGTTTCTATGAGTATGATTACAATTTAGAGAGAGAAGGCTTGACCTAGAATATTACCCTCAAGATATTCTCGATTCTATGAAACTAGAAGCTCCAATCTCCACTCTAATCCTCGACTTCTATATTCCAAAAACAAAGAGATTTATTATTTTTAACTATAAGTGCTATGTATTGAACCTTGGTTTCAAGAGAAAAGAATTAGTTTCTCTCCCCCCTAAACACTATTCTCTTTTTTTTTACAATATTATCTCCTTTAAAAACCCTAATTTTCGCTTTTCATATTTAGAGAAAAGTTGGAGCCTATCTCTAACTTTGATTCTCTAGATATAAAAGGATTAATCCCTTCAAATTTTGAATCAAATCAAATCCAATACTATCCCTATTTTCAAAATTGGAAAAGGTGAAAAATTTAAAAATAACCCCACAGATGGGCATCTATCATTTATAAACCGCCTTCCTTCACACGATTCTCTAAAATTTACAAAAATGCCCCTAATTTGAACTAGATTGGAGGGAGATGGCCACAAACAATCATTCCCCTTATGATAGACATCCATTTGTCATTGCCAAAGGCAAAAAATAAGGTTTTGGTGCTCTTTGCCAAAACCTTTCAAAAAAACACTTAGAAAACCATGGAGTTTCTATGAAAATGTGAAAATCAAGGTTTAAGCTTTAAGATTTATGCTCTCTGTTAGAAATATACTATTTCCTCATCATTGAGTAATCTTGATATAGACTGCCACTGGTCACAATGTCTATAAGTGGCGTCAAGGTAGCAGTTATTCCTTCAATCATAGCTATCACTCTCCTTTCAAAATCTTCAAGTCTTCTACCTAGCTCTTATAAGGTTAGGGCACCAATTTGTTATGATGATTCAATCATTTCTACTATTTACAAGTGTCATAGTAAGGATTCCCTATCAAATATTTCAACCAAACCCAACTCTAATCCTGACCCTGTTTCTACTCTTGGATGTTTAGTTAAAGATTCAATGATGAGGCAATTGTTTGAACCTCTAAACCACCTGGATGAATCTATGATGGCTGCAAAAGCCAAAACATTAGGATGTTACATAATGATGATGCATGGATGACATATAGTGCATGATCATGCTATGCAACAACCATATACAAGCACAAAAATAAAAGCCTTCCAACCTTATTATTCATTTACTGAGGGTAGTGCAATCTCTTTTCTAGGTGGGCTAAGCCAATAGGTCATCGAGGCACCCAATGGATGTGTATGGTGCATAGCAAAAATAGGCAGCATAACCTCTCTTATTTAAAGTGCATACATATAAGTTTTGTCCATTATGTATTCAAATAATTAAAATAGATCGGAATGGGCCTATCAAGGTATGGTAACCTTTGATGAGTTGTAGTTTAATTTAATTAAATTTGTTCAATACACAATAGCCTACATAGCAAGCAATTTATTATAGTTCATGCTACCTTAGGGAATATCTACTATCATTACATGGGCTTATGGTTGAGTGATGAAACTTTAGGGCCACCTAAGCATGGTACCTACGAATGGGTCTAGCTCATCACGAGAATAATGACCGATCGAGTCACTATTTAGTATGCCAAATGGTATAAGGCTTAGGCTTATGGTCATCTTTGGCACTTCCCTACATTGAGTGAACATAGGGTTGTGTTTTAGGAGTACACTGGGGTAAGAAAGGGATGTCTAACATAATTCTGAGGCCTTAGCATTCTCTAATGCATCGTAATTTCAAATAAAGATAGAATTTTAATCTTAAAAACTAATTTATATATGAATTAACCAAGGTACATTACAAGAAAAATGCAAAATAGCGAGGTCTTAAATGATGTTTTTTCGTAGCTAAATTAATTTATTGAGGATTTAGCAAGAAAAAAATTGTAACAAAAGTCATCCTAGCTAAATTTAACGAGAACTAAAGTTGTCACTAAATTTAGCAACAAACTTTAGCGAGGACTAAAGTTGTCGCTAAATTTAGTGAGGACTGAAGTTTTTGCTAAATTTTAGCGAGGACAATTTTTCTTGCTAAATTTTAGCATCATTTTTGTGACAAATATGTTCTCGCTAAAGTTGGTGAGAGATATATCCACACTATTTTTCTCGCTAAATTTGTCATGAAATTTATCATCGCTAAATGATGATTTGAATGTTATGATGATAATGTACTTGTTAAATTTTAGCAAGGACAAAATTATCGCAAAATTTTAGTGAGATTTTTGTTACAAATATTACTAATGCCCTTTTGTTACAAATATTACTTTAATTAAATTTAGAATGGAATTATTTTTGTTTTCTTAATTTACTATGGAGATTTTATTATTTAACTAATAAAAAATAAACTAAAAAATAATAATTATATTTAAAAATTGCTCAACGTTTAATATATATATATATATATATATATATAAATTAATAAATTGATATTTACAAGTGCATATCATCCAAAAGAATATATACATGCATATATAGCAGTAACGAAAGATATACAAGATGTCCTAATATATACTTATAACTTTAATGAAGGTATAATAGCATCTATGACCCAATGTGTTGATCATGTAGTGAAGAACTTTAACCATTAGTGTAACACTTGTCCCCACTATGACACGTTCCAAACCCTCTCTACCTCTTGGAGATGACCAACTTATTCTCAAAGGCCCACTTTTAAGTTACAAGATTAGGCAAAGGTTTATAAAACTTGTAAAGATTGGTTGCTTCACAAAAGAAAAGGATTCAATCCAATTCGCCAAGCCTTAGGCCTTAAAAAGGCCTGAGACAATGTCTTGGGGTACCCTTATTATATCGTTAATGATCAATCTATAAAGGCATCTATATGGGCACATAATGTAGGTGTTATGGAGTCTCCATCCAATAGCACGATGGGAAAGAAAGTCTAACCTAATGAAGCCTAAACCAAAGATGGTTCAGAACTTCTCTCTTACTTATACCTTGGTTAATTATTTTATAAAAAAGCTTTTAAGATTAATTCTTTATCTCCCTTCTCACAAATAAATAAATAAAATTTGCATAACAAGCATATAAAGAAAGCTATAAAGTATATAATAAAATCATCTTAAAATAAAAATAAATATTCATAAAACAAGGAATTCATTAAGGTGGAACATTGGTTCCTACTTGCATATTTACAAAAAGAACGAAGAGTCCTTCGGTAATTTTTAGAAAATAAGGGAATAAGTGATCCCATTTTGATAAAAACAAAAATTTTCTTTTTATCTATCAATTTTCGAAGCAAAACTAGATATTGGTCTATTTATGAAGAAAATGCCAATTTTATTTGTAAAAAAATCATTAAGTGAGTTTTTATGTTAGTGGACATAAAATTCTATTATCATTACACTATCAGGGAAGGATATAAAATCTTGATAAAGGTCACCACTCTTGATAAAAACCTTTCATCCTTTAGAATTTAGGATCCTTAAAACTCAGAAATCTTAGTCTTAAAACGATGTCCATCAAGACATATAAATGGATGGAAGCCTACCCTTGTCTGAATGGACAAGTTATTTTTTTCGTAAGAAGACAAACTTTTTCTTTGATAGATCACATAAATAGACAAGTGGTCATGTTCGAATAGACATGTCATAGGCCTCTTTGAAAATAAGCTTTCTTCAGGGTATAATATTGGTTTTGGGTGGTCAAATTACATTTTGGCTCGAATAATAGCTTATACAAATCCCAGAAATAAGAATTGTAGGGGTTGGTTGGTTTTAATTTCTTTAACCTCGTCTTAAAAAGAGCCTTTTATGTCTTTTTCAACCTTAAAAACCTACAAGAAAAACTTACATTTTTGCTTTATGAAAATACCAAACTAGTACCAAAAAGCCTTCATCAGGCTTGGAAAACTCTCACAAAAAAACTCCTAATCTTTTTCAATATAATCTGAGGACCCATTCATACAAGGCATATCTTCCTTTATAAACATGTCAATGTACATATTGTATATATTATGTATTTTGTGAATACTTGTTTATGTGGTTTATGTGATTATTTATAAGTTTTTTTTTATCATTAAGCATATGATGCAAATTTAAAATAAAATTTTCACTTGTATGTAGCCTTAATGTGGACATTTAATAATTTCCCTACATATGGGATGCTATATGATTGGAACATTAGAAGCAAGTATGCCTGTCATTCTTATTGCTTCAAAACTTGCTATAAATGGTTGTATAATGGTTAGAAGCAATATTTTTTATTGGTCATCATAAATGTCTACCATTTGATGATCCATTTAAGTGCAATAAGAGCATAGTTTTAATGGCACCGAAGAAAAGAAAGGTGCATCAAATCTAATAACTAGATTCTTTTAATTACATCAAATTAAAGGATATGATGCTATAAAGAATGGAATGGTGAGATTATCAATAAAAATGAGTCATGAAAAAAGAAAAGGAATTTTTCACTCTTCCATACTAAGAGTTTAACTTGGTGTAGCACAATCTTGATATCATACACAAAAAGAAAAATGTATGTGATAATATAATAGGGACATTGTTGAATTTAGATGGGAAAACAAAAGATAATTTGAAAGCTCATAAACATCTAAAGGATTTAGGTATAATTAAAGACATACATCCAATGCAATATGAAAACTAAAAATGTATCTGCCTCTTACATGTTACACTTTTTCCTTTATAGAGAAAAATCAAGTACGTCGAGTGCTAAAAGAATTAAAATCACTAAATTCTTACCCGTCCATCATCTCATGATGAGTAAAACTTGACAAACACAAATTGGTCAATTCAAAAAGTCACTATTGTTATATTTTGATGCAAGCTTTGTTACCTATAGCATTGAGAGGAATTTTACCTAAAAGGTATGCCAACCAATTGTTAAATTGTGATCTTACTTTTGAGAGTTATGTTCTAAAGTTCTCAAAATAAGTCAAATTGAGGAATTAGAAGTACACATTGGTGAAACACTTTGCAAGATAGGAAAGGTCTTTCTACCCTTATTTTTCACGATAATGGTTCATCTAGTTGTTCATTTAGCAACTAAAGCAAGACTGGTTTGGCCGTTGCATTATTGATGGACGTATCTAGTTGAGAAGCATGTCTAATAATGCTTTATATGTTTATTTTTGATATACTAATTATTTAAAAAATTTCTAACTCATTGGTTATATGTGTAAGTACCTATTAAGGCTTAAATCTTATGTGAGAAATAGAGCTTGTCTTGAAGGTTTAATTACCGGAGTGGTAAATTGTAAATAAATATATAACATGTTAAGATATTTTGAAGGTGAAATGAGATTCTTAAAAGTTGCAAGGAATAATGATCTTGTTGATTTTTCCCCTCCATGAAATTCTCTAGTGTCTTCTTTACAAGGTCATCTGACAGGAAAATAATTAATGCATTCTTTAATGACAAAACACTAATGTAAGCACACCTATATGGCTTGCTTAACTGTGATGTAATTTCTTCATTTGTTGAGTATGTTTTATTTTCAATATCTTTTTTTCCTTTAATTTTGAATTTTAAAGACCTAAATATAATGAATTTATTATCTTAATGCTAACAAGGAGCACTAAAACTTCATAAAGAGCCAAAATAATAGCAAAATATTAGAATTGTGGAGCTTTTAAGGTAGAAATTGAAAAAATCCATAATGAAATATTTAGCAAATGGTTACGCTTATTATAAAAAAACACAGCAAAAATAAAATCAAAATCCACCAAGATCCAAGTAATCCAATTGATTTAAAAAGGAAGTTAATTAATTACCAACCTATTGAAGTGCAGAAATAATTAATTAATTTCTTAATTTTGATCTATTCCACAGCTTATACTGCAAAAAAACCTGAATAAGCAACGAAAATTAGCGATGACATATTTTCCATCACTAATTAGTGACTAATTTAAATTTTAGTCATGAAGATGTATTAGTCATAAGGTTAGCAATGGAGTAGGGATGGAAATATAAAAACAATCGCTAAATTTGGTAGCAAAGAATGGCGCCATTTTTTGCAATGAATTTAGCGAAGGGTTTTTTTATCACAAAAAATGTTTCAGTATTTTTAATTTTGGAAATTAATTTCTTGAAAATTAGTGACAAAAATATAGTCGCTAATTGTAGTGAAAATCAAGTCAAGAATAGTTTTTTTTGGTAAATTTGGCATCAACCTTAGTGCAAACATCAACGACGAATTTAGCGACAAAAATACTAGTCACTAAAAGGATGTTCAGTTTTGCATCATCATTACTGAAAAATTTTGTAATTCATCACAAATATCGTCACTAAAAATATTTTATATTATATTAATTGTCTATTTTCAATTAATTTTCTTAAAAATTTATAACTTAATTATTGATTTTACCAAACTTTATAATATTAATAAAAAAAATACATACATATTTATTCTTACTAATTATGTATAATAATTTTGCTTTACAATGAAATTATATGAAAATTCAGTCCTTTCACTAATTTCAAAAAAATTCACATTTAATCTCAAAATTATATAATTAAAAAATTCTAACCAAAATTTAATAACTATTTTTTAATATTTCCAAAGTTTTAAAATAAAGTTTTTAATTTTATTTTTTTGCTTGCAATCGTATTATATTATAATTGCATTTTTTCGCTTGTAATCTCATCATACTATAGATTTAACTAAGTATAATTTACTTCTAAAGCTAGTGAAATTGATCTTTTTCTTCTTTTTCTAATATGGTTTTCAATTATTTTTTTTCTCAATCAATTTATCTTTATTGATTTCTAAATGCCATATAAAGTCAATAAAATTTTATGTTTTAGAATTTTAATAATAATAGATAGATATTAATTATAAAAGTAATTTTTATACTTAATATGTAATCATTATATGTACATATTATATCTATGGATACAAATAAAAACTCTATATAAATTTATTTATGAAATTATCCCCCATTTAACAGTATTATACATATCGTAAGGATATTTTTTTCTTTTAAAAAACCCCAATTACCCTTCCTCTTTTTACCTCATTTTGCTTATGAAACCAATAATAGTAATAATAATAATTAAAAAAAAGAAAAAAAAAGGAGAGGAGAGAAGCAGAGAGATGAGATTAGGGAAGGGGAGCAATATGGAACACAGATGAAGAGAGGGAGATCAGAGAAGGCAGAATGACTCACCAATGTCATTCACTGACTACGGCCGACAACCAAGTCATCTCCTCCCCTTTACCGTTTGATCTACCCCTAATATCCATGATGTCCTAATTTCAAGTTCTCTTTCACATGAAAGCTCTTGTTTGAGATTCTAGCCTCCTCCAACTATCAATGATGACAGAAGAAACACCGATGAGATATTAAGGGCAAGGAAATCATCTTGATGTCATCCATTCTCCCTATTCATCAGCAAAGAGTAGATTATAAAAGGAGCAAGCCAGCTGCTCCAACATGGATTCCAACCAGAACATGATCTGTTAGAGTGTGTGAATGCCCCTAAGAGGTTATTGAAAGCCCCAACTCTAGTTAGGTAAGGGCGGTGAATCTCTAACAAAGCGCTAATGTATCTCATCAATGCTTAAGTCATATCCATCATTATGTTCTTTGTTAGTTTACATACGTAACTCATCTTTATTAGGTTTGGTTCTATTATTATTTCAAAAATTATCCTTTCACTAGGTGTTCATTGGCTCAGCAAGTGAACTAAATCAATAAGTAATATAATGGAGTATATTTAAGATCCTAAAGAATATCATAACCAAGGGACTGGCCTTGCGTAAAGTTACTTGATTGATTATAATCATACGTTAAAGAATTTCCCAGGTGTATAATAGTGTGAGTTGCGCCTACCAATTTTAAACAACTAAAATAAAAATAAACAAAACAAAAGTGTAAGATTAATAAGTGTAGTAAAAATAGAGTATAAAAGATTCGGTAATAACAATGACTAAAAACACTACTTGGAAATCAAATCCTCCCCATAACTAATGTAATATTTATTTTAACATAAAATTATATATTTTAGATGTGGATGACCGAACTAACCCTAAGTTTCCATTCCGAAGCCCTACCATTTCTCACTCTAAAAATAAGAACTGAACCTTACCATTTCTCAATTCAATAACATTGCCAAATGCTACACTACCTATAATGTAGAATAAGGATTGCCAAAGAAAGATTGCTAAGGGCAAGATATTACCAAAAGTTTTTGCTATAAGCATAATGGCTCAACCAATACTTTAAAGGCTAAAAATTATACTCCCTTAACCAATAAAGTATCCCACACTTAGATCGAACCATAGTTAAATAATATTTTATTTTAATTTATTTATTTATTTTTCTTTTTTTTTCAAGGGGCTCACTAAAATCCTCTTTAAATATAAACTACATTCTGAAAATTTTCAAATTACTAGACTTTGCAAAGTATCCCATTTCTAGAATTACATTTTAAAGCACAACCCTCTTTTTCACATTAATCACACCAAAAAACTATCTTACTCACTCTTAGAATGGCCAATTCTATAAAGGTAAGACAAAGGTTTTTAGGATAGGGGAAATCAAATAAGTGTAATCAACAATTACAAAATTAACATGCATTTAGCATGCTTTAATAGGCTCAAAGGGTTTGTAAGGGATAAAATATTACTAAAGGGGTAAGTCAAAAGTCTTTAGAGATTCAATCAATAAAATTCTGCCCAAGTCATTTCTAGCCCTGCTTTCAAATTGTTTTAATTGATTTAAAGGGTGATAAGGAAGGTTATAGTGCTCTAGAATTCCCACTCAATCACCTTCATGTACTGGTTTCTTTTATTTTTAAAAATAGGATTAATATGAGCTTGAATAGTTCATATTTTATGAGTATTTTTGTTTGACATTATGATGTTTATGTTTAGTTTTAGTTATTTTATTTAGATATTGGTATGTTTTATGTTTTGTTATGTTATGTTGTTAACTTAGGAGTAATGGAAGCTTGAGTAAGGAAAATGAGGAAAAATGAGCAAGAAAAGCAAGAATTTGTCACGAGCGCGACATGCATCGTGAGTGCGATATAGGAAGGTAAGCAAATGTGAAGGAAGAGAAGAAAAAAGAAGCTAAGGGAGAGGTATGTTTGTTTAGTTATGAGTACTATAGGAGTCATGAACGCGATAACAAGTGTCTTGGGCAGTTAATTTTCAAATAATGTTTCAAAGGGATATATCTTTTCACCAAGTGTTGTGAACTTCTGGATGGGTGCTTGAAGAGATATGCTGCTTTGCAAGAAGTTTATAAAGGCAATAAAGATGGAAGAGAAAAAGATGGATGAATAGTTAGAGACAATAATTATTTTTGGATGGAAAAATAGAAGAAATTTAACTTTAGAAGAGAAGATAAAGAGAAAAGAAAAAGAAGAAATTTCTTATGAGTAAAGGATTGAGAGAGCATATTTTTATTTATCTTTCAATTATATGTTCTTCTTTGTAATGCCTAAATTATGTTTTTAAGGAACTTGAGCAATTGTGCTAATCATTGTTTATTCTCACTAATTCAAGTAATTTTTAGCACATAATTTTCTAGTAGCATTGTTTGCATTTTATTATTTAAATGTTCATTATGAGTAAGGGTATAGTTCGAGAGATATATTCTTATTTAAATCTATTAGAAATTCATTGTCATTTCATTACTAGGGAGGCTAAGATGATCATAATAATTGTTATAGGTTGCTTTTTATTCTTAAAATGTGTGATTATTATAATATAATTTTATAATGAGAATTAAGGATTAGTAGTAGTACTTGCATATTTTAGGCATTATATTTCATGTCAAGAGAGTGATTTAGAAATTCATGACAACTTGACTTACATTGTAAATATTACATTTAGACTGAAATAATAAATATCAAGTTTCATTTTTAATACAGATCATTAATTGTATTTATCTTCTTTTATCATAATTGAAATAGGGTTAATTAATAGTTTTAATTATAATTTAAAATTATTAGTTTAGATTATCAACCAAAATATTAATCAATTGTAAAAAAAAAGGTGATTAAGACATAGTGAATAATAACTAATCATTCCTCATGGGAATAATATCTTAAGTACTATAAGTAAAATTGTTCACTTACATATTAATAAACAACAAATTTTTGGCCCCATTGTCGGGGACTGATTTATATTTGTTTCCATTATTATTCTTGATTTGTCATTTTGGATTACAATATCTAATTAGTTGTTTGTTTCTTTTATTTGTAGATTTGATAGTTTGAGTTTATGCCTAAAATAAGGAAGTTTAAAAAAAAACTTAAACCATTAAGTCTTGAGATAGAAAGATTTATTTCAGAAAAGAGAAAATCAGCCAAAAAGAGACTTATCATGAAAGGAGAAAACTAATTGAGATTGATGGATTTTTCTACACTAGCACTGAATAAGGCTCAACAAAGGGTTATTCATCCTACGATAAAATGCTAAACAATTTGAGATTAAGCATCATTGCTCCAAATGGTACAAATAGTATTCAGCTTTATGGATTGCCAAATGAGGACCCTTATGCTTATTTAGCAATTTTTTTTTGAGATTTGTGATACATTTAAGATAAATGGTGTTCCTGTGGATGCAATTAAACTTAGGCTTTTTCCTTTTACTTTAAAAGATAAAGCTAAAGCTTGGCTTAATTCCCTTGCAAGAAGATTTATAACCACATAGGACCAATTAGTACAAGCTTTCCTATCAAAATATTTCCTTTTAGCCAAAACTACAAAGATAATTAAAGATATTACTACTTTTTTCAACATGAAAATGAATCTTTGTATGAATCTTTGGAAAGATTTAAGAAACTTTAACGGAGTTGTCCATATCATACTCTTCCAAAGGAGTTACTCATGCAAACATTTTATAATGGGGTGAATCATACAACTAGAGGAACAATTAATGCAGTGGCAAGTGGATTACTTATGTGAAAGACTACATATGCTACTTATGAGTTACTTAAAGAAATGGATACAAATAACTACATATGACCAACAACAGAGTAAAGGTACTACCTTCTTGTCTCATTAAAGGTATTCATTCTATTAATTCTGTTGTTACATTGCAAGCATAAGTGGTAGCATTGACTCATAAGATTGACAATTCGAACATGGGAGTATCTCCAGTAAATTCATATGTGTTATATGGTCAATAAGGGCATAATAGTAATGATTATGGTTTGGAAATAACTAGTACCAAGAAGCTAGTTTTGTTTAAGGACTAGGTCATGGAAATCCTTACTCTAACACTTATAATCCTAGTTGGCTTAACCATCCAAACTTTTCATAGGGTAGTAACCAAGAGGAACAGTGGGATTTTAGCAGCCATAAGGTCATTTTGGAGCACTTGAAGTGAAGATGGATAGATTTCTTGAGGGTATCAACTTGAAGATTAATTCTCAAGTTAAAAATCAAAAGAGGCTTGAATTAAAGTTTTATCAAATAGTAGAGAATCAAGATCTTCTATTTATAATTTGAAAGTTCAGTTGGGACAAATTGCAAATGCTTTGCCTTCAAGAATTCAAGGATCTCTTCTAAGTAATATAGAGGATAATCCAAGAGAGCAAATGAAGGAAATACTTTTAAGGTTAGGCAAGAAGTATGTTAATGATTTTGTTGTAGCTAATGAGGATGAAGTATTACAAGGGAAAAAAGACAAGAAGGTAGGAAAGCCTTTATCACGAGCATGACACCCATCACGGGCACGACAGAGGGGCTACCATGGTTAGATTTTCCAACCTCATCCACCATTTCTTAAAAGACTTAAGCACAAGGATATGGATAAACAATTCTTAATTTTTCTTGAAAAATTGAAAAATTTACATATTAATTTATCATTTGTTGAAGCAATATCTCAAATTCCTAATTATGCAAAATTTTTGTAAGATTTAATTTCAAAGAAAATGAGTTAGGAGGATATTTCAACTATTTCACTTATAGAAGATTATAGTTCCATAATTACTAATAATTTGCCAACTAAGTTAAAAGGCCATAGTAGTTTTACTATACCTTGTACGTTAGGTGACATGGAATTTCCAAAATGTCTTTGTGATTTAGGGGCTATCAGAAATCTTTTGCCATTCTCTATTTTTAAGAAGTTAGGGTTAGAAGATGTTCAACCTATATTTATGGTTTTGCAATTAGCTGATCAATCTATTAAGAAACCATATGGCATTATTGAAGATGTTCTAGTGAAAGTAGATAAGTTTATTTTTCATGTAGATTTTGTTATACTTGATTTTGCATATGATGCAAATTGCCCCTTGATTTGGGGAAAAGAATTTATGAATATTGGTAGGGCATTAGTGGATGTTTCAAAAAGGAAATTGATTTTGAGAATAAGAGAAAATAGTGTTAAGTATCATATGGGTAAAACACTCAAGTATCCTATGGATGAGAATATATGTATGAGATTTAATCTAATTGATGTTTGTGTGCTAGAGACTTTAGAGAATGAGGATTAAAAGGAAACAAGCCTTGGAGAGGAGGATCAAGAGGAG
This sequence comes from Excoecaria agallocha, assembly GCA_037975025.1. Taxonomy (NCBI): domain Eukaryota; kingdom Viridiplantae; phylum Streptophyta; class Magnoliopsida; order Malpighiales; family Euphorbiaceae; genus Excoecaria; species Excoecaria agallocha. The sequence goes on from JBBPFJ010000049.1 coordinate 411,588, forward strand.
GTGGAACAATTTGACCGTCCGCCTAAGCTTTTACATAAAAGTAAAGAACAACTTCCACCATCTATTGTAAATCATTAGGTTGTTAAATTGAAAGAGTTTCCTAGCCATTTGAGGTATACATTTCTTGGTGGTAATAATACTTTGCCAATCATAATTTCTAGCAAGCTTAATTTAATATAAGAAAGTTCACTTTTACAAGTTGTTAGGAAGAGAATTAAGAGTATAGGATGGCAAATTTCTGATTTAAGGTGAATTAACCCTAATGTAGTAATGCATATAATTCATATAGAAGATGGTTAACAACCAAAAGTAAATAGATAAATGAGACTTAATACCAATATGGAAGAAGTAGTTAAGCAAGAAGTTATAAAACTACTTAATGCTGGGATTTTTTATCCAATTTTGGATAGTGCATGGGTGAGTCCAATTCATTATAAACCTAAAAGGGGGGCATAGCTGTTGTTAAAAATGAGAATGGAGACTTAATTCCTACATAAACCACCACTGGATTAAGGGTTTGTATTGACTATAGAAAGTTATATTAGCAACTAGGAAGGATCATTTTCCTTTACCTTTTTATTAATCAAATGTTGGAAAGAATTACTGGTCATTCACATTATTATTTCCTTGAAGGATTTTTTGGCTATTTTTAAATTTTATATACCCTAGTGATCAAGAGAAAACAACCTTTACTTGTCCATATGGAACATTTGCATATAGAAAAATGCCTTTAAAGTTGTGTAATGCACCGGTAACTTTTCAAAGATGTGTGACTAACATTTTTGGTGATATGATTGAGGAAATTTTTGAAGTTTTCATGGATGATTTTTTTGTGTATGGTGAATCATTTGACTTATGCTTGCATAACTTAGATAAAGTGTTGTATTGTTGTGAGGAGTCCAATTTAGTGCTTAATTAGGAGAAGTGTCATTTCATAGTAGATGAGGGTCTCGTATTAAGCCAGAAAATTTCTAGGAAAGGCATTAAAGTTGATAGAGTTAAGATCAAATTGATTAAGAAGTTACCACTACCTTTTACAATTAGAGATGTTAGGTCTTTCTTAGGTTATGTGGTTTTTATAGGAGATTCATTAAAGATTTTTCTTTGATTGCTAAACCTTTAACTAATCTTTTAGTGAAGGATGTACCTTTTAATTTTTCAGCCGAGTGCATAAAAGCATTTGAGAGTTTAAAAAAGGCTTTTATGAGTGCTCCTATTATTACTTCACGCAATTAGAGTCTACCATTTGAGATCATATGTGATGCTAGTAACCTAGCGGGGTGTTGTGTATTAGGTCAACATAAGGATAAACGTTTGTATATTATCTACTATGCTAGTTACACATTGTCTGGTCATCAATTAAATTATACCACAACAGAAAAAAAATTCTTATTATAGTGTTTGCATGTGATAAATTTTGTTCTTATTTGTTGGGGTCAAAAGTTATTATCTATACTGACCATGAAGTTCTAAGATATTTATTTGCACAGAAAAATGCAAAGCCTTGACTTATTCATTGGGTATTTTTATTGCAAGAATTTGACATAGAGGTAAGAGATAAAAAAGGTAACTGAAAATTTAATTACTAATCATTTACCAAAGTTGGAGAATGACCAAGTTTCTCTAGGGGATTCGAATGAGATCATTGAAGCTTTTCTTGATGAAGTTTTGATGTTGGTAAGACATTTAAGTACTCTTTGGTTTGCTAATTTTGCTAATTTTATTGCTGCATGTATTTTACCACAAGATATGACTTATCAACAAAGAAAAAAGTTCTTTTCAAATGTTAAGTATTACATTTGGGAGGAGCCATTTTTGTTTAAAATATGTGGTGATGGTGTTATTTGACAAATGTGTAAGTGAGGAAGAATGTGTTGATATTTTAACTCATTATCATGCAGCTTTGTATTTAGGTCATAATGGAAGCACTAAGATAGCAGCTCGTGTGCTTGAATGTGGTTTTTATTTGTCTACATTTTTTCGTGATGTACGTTCTTTTATTTCTCGATGTGATCGGTGCCAAAGAGTGGGTAACATTGGGAAAAGGGATGAGATGCCATTAATTAATTTTTTGGAAGTGGAAATATTTAACATTTAGGGGATCGACTTCATGGGTCCCTTTCCTACTTCGTTTGGGTAGAATTATATTTTGGTTGGAGTAGATTATGTTTCCATATGGGTGAAAGCAATAACAACATCAACTAATGACTCGAAAGTGGTAATTAAGTTTTTTAAAAAATTTATTTTCTAATATAGAGTGCCAAAAGCAATTATAAGTGATGGAGGTACGTATTTTATTAACCACTCTTTTGCTTCATTATTGCATAAGTATGAAATACATTGTAGAGTAGCTACCCCTTATCAGTCACAAACAAGTGGTCAAGTAGAAGTGGCTAATAGGGAATTGAAATGGATCCTTGAAAAGATAGTTTCAAATTCAAGGAATGATTGGGCATACAAGTTAGATGATGCATTATAGGCATATTGTACCACATTTAAAACCCCTATTAACATGTCTCCTTATAGGTTAGTCTTTGGAAAAGCTTGTCATTTTCCAGTTGAGTTGGAACATAAGGCACATTGGGCAATTAAAGCTTTCAAATTTGATTTGTAATTAATTGGTTCTAAGAGATGTTTATAATTAAATGAGTTAGATGAGTTACGTCTTAGTTCTTATGTAAATGCAAAGATATATAAAGAGAGAATTAAGAAGTGGCATGATGCACATATTCATCATAAGAGTTTTAAGGCAGGCGATAAAGTACTTCTTTATAATTCTAGGTTAAAGTTGTTCCCCATGAAACTTAAATCTAGTTGGAGTGGTCCATTTAAAGTAACTAAAGTTTTTAATCATGGATATTTTGAATTAAAGAATACAAAATGGGAAATTATTTAAGACTAATGGATAACAGTGTAAGGTTTTTTTAAAAGGAAATTTCCATAGGAGAGACGCTTCATATATCTCTCTTGGTGTGATTAATGACACTAGTTTGAAATATAATTAAATATTCTTTCTATTTAAATATATATTTAGTTGTGTTGCTTTAATTTTATGTTTTTACTTAGTTTTTATTGTTAATAATTTAATTTGTGTGTTGTTCCATAAAATTTATTTGTGCCTTTGTAAATTGGCATGATATAATTTTGTTGCATTTTAAAAATTTTTCATCATTTTGGTTTTGTCACAAGCATGACATTAGTCATGAGCGCAACCATTCACTCTTTTATTAGTTCAGTTGTTTCTGTCGCGAAAGCACCACCTATCGTGAGTGCAACCAAATAAGGAATTCACGAATTATGAAAATTTTTAGGGATTTTACCGATGCAACAGTCAAATCCCTTTTAAATTCAAATTTTTAATCTTCCCCACTTCATTTTCTTTTGTCTTCTTTTTCAGATTTCACATTTTCTCTTTTCTCTCTTCAATATGTCCTTCTTGTTTTCCTTTTTTCTTAATATTTTTTAGTTGTCTTCTTGCTTTTCTTTTAGTTCTTGTTATTTTCTTGAATTTTAACAATGGTAAGTTTGAAGAAGATGGGTAATAGAGGCAAAAGGAAGGGAGTTTCAACCTTTTCACAAGAGCCAAGTAACACAGTTCTTTGTCATCTATATAAATTTCCTTTTCCTTTATTTGATGATGATGAGGGTAAGAAGTATGGATTTTTCTCTAAAAAAGAATTTTTTGGAATGTGGAATCTTCACTTTGATTTGCTAGAAACCCTAAGTTTCACTCAAAATTTTGGTAAATTATTGAAGTGAATGAAATGTAATTCCTTTACTCAAATGCAATTACCTGTTAGGAGAGTTTGGGCTTTAAATTTTTTTATCACTTTGCAATATGTTGATGAAAAGAAAAATTAATTTAAATTTTGACATGAGGGGGAGGAGTATGTCTTTGGGTTTGATGATATGCATGCTTGATTTGGTTTTCCTCTTAATGGGTAAGTTTTTATTTTTCAAAAATTTGTGGCTTCTAAAACTTAGAGGAAAATTACCAGTTTAGGTAGTTTTGAACCTAAAAATTCTAGCAATAGGCTTATAAAATTGATGTGTTACTTTTATTCCACAAATTTTTATGTCACACTTTGTTTGGATGAGTTGAGAGCAGCAAATTCCAAGTAAAGGATTTTTTTGTGTCGTCTCTATTGTAGGAAAAGAAGACCTCATACTCTATATCATTTATTTTCGATGGATTATATAATGCATCCATTTTGAAAACTAATGCAGTAGATATGGGGCATATGGTGATGGGAACTGTGTTGGGTTGTTTAGGCCAATTAGCTGGTTTTGAGCCTAAAGAGAATGAGAAGATTGCAATGTTGGATATTGTATTTTTTAGAAATTCTCAACTACTGAAAAGAGGAGGTTAGTCCCTTGTGTTCTTTTCTTGTGAGGAGCGCACTACGAAGATAAGCATAGGCAAGGGCAAGTAACTAGCCATTGCTACTAAGGGTGGTCAAAATTTTAATAAGGATGATGATGTTAAAGATGATGAGTCGAAGTCTGAGAATGGTAAAGGAGGTAGTTCTGTGGGTTGGCAGCAAGTGCTTACTCATTTTGATGCCATCGACGATACCAACAAGAACCTTGCTACTATGGTGGGTGATATCGAAAAGCATATGAAAGATTTGAGTCGGAGCTGCCAAAGCCTCAATTGCAAATTGCTGAGTTTCTTTCGCAAGCAACACGTTGAGTTCACGGCTTCTCCACCAGGCTCTCCTAGTGGACCTTTTTTAGGCTAGTTTTCTATTACTCCTTTTGTTTTTGTTTTTATTTTTATTTGTTTTGTTTTTGTTATCTTTTTTTCTTTGTTCTGATTTTAGTTTTTGTATGTTTCTTTCACAATGAGGACATTGTGTCATTTAAATATGGGAAAGCTAGGCTAAGGTTAATATTTGTGTTGTAATTTTAATGTTAGTGTTTTAGTGTGTGTTAGTGTGTTTGTGGGAGAATTTATATTTTATGAATATCTTTGGGAATATATTAAAACTATTTGCATTTTGCAATTATTGGTCTAGTTGATGAAATTTTTGAGTAATATTAAGGATATTAAGCATTAGGATTTATGTGCACTTATAAAGGGTCATGATTATGTAAAGTACTTTAATGTATGTTCTTTTTAAGTTGTTTTTCTTTATGCATGTATTTTTAATTGTTTTGAAAGAAGCATTGATTAGAGTAGCTGTAAACCTTAAATTGTGAGCTTTTGAGCCTAATAAGTATATGTTTCTTGAAGAGAGCCTTTTTATATCTATATATTCTAGAACTTGTTTTTGGTAATTTTCAAGACTACATTTAGTATAGGTTGTGCATGAAAAATAATAAGGGCATTAGAGATACCAACTTTTAACTTGCTTAAAAAGCCACCTTTTAACTTTAGGCAGCCAAGTTTGAGCCAATAGCCATTTTCTTATTTAATAAGCACATTACAACCAAAATCAAATTTTTGAATGCTTAACTTTTCTTTTGGCATCCTATTGTGGAAGGATTGGTGTCTATTATGTCATATGAGATGAGTTAATTTGTATATGTGCATGATGACACTACTTTTTGTTCCCTTAAAATCTATATGTCCTCAAGAATAATTGAAAAAAGAGAAATAAAGTTAAAGAAAAAGAAAGAAAAAAAATAAAAGAAAGAGAAAATATCAAAGAAAGAAAAGTTGTGGACATGAGAAAAAGGAAACTAGAGTGAGATATAAGTTTTAAAATTTTAATGAGTCATGTTATGATTTTATAATTTGTAAGTCTCATATGTTGTGATAGTTTCTTTTTCCTTTCCATAATCTTAGCTACTTATTCAAAAGTTATTCTTACCTTAACCTAAGCCAAGTTATAACCTATATTAAAAACCTTTGATTTTGTGCATTAACTTTTGCTAGTAGTGGAGATTTTTACTCATTTACAAGCTCATGGCATGTATTTATTATTAAGGGATTGAGTGAAACAATAACCTAATAAATACTTGAGTGATGTGAGAAAAGTGTTTACCTTGAGAGAGAGTTACTTTAGGTAATTTGACATTTACAATAATTAATACATATTCTAAGAAATTAAATTTTTAAGGTGCCTATATTTTTGTGTTTTGCATTCTCTTGATTCTTTAATTAGGTGTTGAAGTTTGATGGTCCATGATATTACTTGAGAATTTTTTAATATAGGCGGATGTATTATAGAATGGAAGTTATTTCATTTATTTCCCAAGTATTTTATAAAGGCTCCATAATGTTGTCTTGATGTTGTTTCTATTTTGTTTTGTGTTTGTATGACATTTTCTTGCATTTTAAATTTTTGCTTGAAGACAAGCAAAGGTTTAAGTGTAGCGAATTGATATGAGCTTGAATAGTTCATATTTTTTTTAGTATTTTGTGTTTGAAATTATGATGTTTATGTTTAGTTTGGTTATTTTGTTTAGATATTGGTATCTTTTATGCTTTCTTGTGTTATGTTGTTAACTTAGGAGTAATCGAAGCTTAAGCAAGGACAAGGAGGAAAATGAGCAAGAAAAGCAAGGATCTATTGCGAGTGTGACATGAATCGCGAGCACGGCATAGGAAGGCAAGCAAATGTGAAGAAAAAAAAGAAGAAAGAAGCTAATGGAGAGGTATGTGTGTTCAGTCGCAAGCACGACAGCAAGTGTCTTAGGCAGTTGACTTTTAAATAAGTTTTCAAAGGGACATATCTCTTCACCAAGTGTTGTGATCTTCTAGAGGGGTTCTTGAAGAGATGTGCTCCTTTGCAAGAAGTCTATAAAAGGAAATAAAGATAGATGAGAAAATAGAAGGATGAATAGTTAGAGACAATAATTATTTTTGGAAAGAAACATAGAAGAAATTTAACTTTTGAAGAGAAGATAAAGAGCAAAGAAGAAGAAGATGAAATTTCTTATGAGTAAAGGATTAAGAAATCATCTTTTTATTTATCTTTCAATTATTTGTTCTTCTTTGTAATGCTTGAATGATGTTTTAAGGAATGTGAATAATTATGCTAATAATTGTTTATTCTAATTAATACAAGTAATTTTTAGCATAGAATTTTCTAATAGTATTGTTTGGATTTTGTTATTTAAATGTTCATTATAAGTAAGGCTATAGTTTGAGAAATATATTCTTATTTAAATCGATTAGGAATTCATTGTCATTTAATTACTAGGGAGGCTAGGATGATTATGATAATTGTTATACGTTGATTTTTTTTTCAAATGTGTGATTATTATAATCTAATTCTATAATGAGAATTAAGGATTAGAAGTAGTACTTGCATATTTTAGGCATTCTATTTCATATCAAGAGAGTGATTTATAAATTCATGACAACTTCACTTGCATTGTAAAGATTATATTCAGATTGAAAGAATAAATATCAAGTTTCATTTTCAATACAAATCATTAATTATATTTGTCTTCTTTGATCATAATTGAAATAGGGTTAATTAATAGTTATAATAATAGTTTAACATTATTAGTTTAGATTGTCAACCAAAATATTGATCAATTGTAAACAAAATAGGGATCAAGACATAGTGAGTAATAACTAATCATTCCTCGTGGGAATGATATCTTAAGTATTACAAGTAAAACCGTGCACTTACAAATTAATAAACAACAAGGCCTATCGTGCACATTTATTAGGAGACCTACTGGTATTGATCTAATTAAACCTAGATGATAAAGCAAAACAATTAACAACTAAGTACTCTCTAGTCATTCAAACAACCTAAATAAGTTTTTCTAATTCTAAGATCAAGCTATTCACAATGGGAACAAATTAAGGGCAAACTAAACTAAAAATGTCCAAGTATTTAAAAACAATTGAAACCAACAAAAATAAAAACAAGAATAATAAAACTAAGATAAAAACAAAAGCTATAAAATAAAGGCCGAAAAGTAAAGTTAGCCAAAAGAACAAACTAAAGACAAACTAGAGAAAATAAAGTTAAAACCATAAAAGATAAAGAAACACAACCATAAAACATAGTATAACATAACATTACTAAAAATTAAAGAAGTTCAAACATACTAAATTAACTTCTAAAAATAAAACAAGCATAAAAAATTAAAACTATTGTGATGAGTAAGCAAAACATCCAACAATTCCAAAATAAGTTTATAAATTCAATCTCCAAAATACCCTCACCCACACATAAAATTTTGTTGTCCTTAGCAAAATACAAATAGATCATTCACAAAATATTGGGGTTGAGGAAATCCTTGAATCAAATTACTCCTATGGAGGTGGAGGAGGAGGTGGAAAATGGTTATTAAAGCGTGCCTGTATCATGGCAAAAGTTATGGAAATCTGATCCATCCTGTCTATCAATTGAGCTTGGCCATCTATCAGGTTGTCTAGGCAAGTCATAATCTCAATGTACTACTATGATGATAGTGTACTAGCTATTGCCTCTGCTCTCGAAAGCATTGTTGATGACTTGTGGAAATTCACCTAATAAAGCCTCTTGTCGATACCACAAAATAACCTTGCTTTGGGAATCTAGGATCATCAATTAATACAAACATATTTTTTAACATTTTCTTATCAATAAGAGCAGGATCGTTAACTTTTCTTCCTAGGATAATGTTATTGAGCCCCCTGGCCAACATGATTAAAATCTCTCTAAAAGGAATGTGACACCCTACGATCATTCATATTACTATACATTTGAATAACGCTGCTAATAAAACTACCTAATGGTTTAGTTCGCTTCCTAGGTTATATGCAAGGTCAAATCCATGTTAATGTTACCAACATATCGTAATTATGTTACTATTGCTAAGTTACTATTCATTTGGTAAAATTTTTGACAGTATAACAACTTATAATTTATGCTACCCAAACCTGCAAATGCTCAATTTTACACTCTCAAATAGTAATTTTGTAAGGACCCAATCATGGCCCTAACGTGATTATAGTTAATTAATCAGGATTAAGATTTGATAAGGCAAAAATTAGGTTATCTTGCATTAACGAAGTTAAGTCATATAAAGGGTATGGTGGTAATTATGCACATGTGTATTGGAGTGTAGCTAAAATAGTAAGGAAGGATAAAATTGAATTAAATGAGAATTTTGGGGTTAAATGTTAAGAAAATTAGTTTTAAGGGTTAAAAATGTATAAGGGTATTATTGGATTTTCCTTAGGGAGATATTTACCCCACTCACCTATTTAGGGTTTGGGGGTTTTGTGAAATGGGATCGGCATTTGGAATTCCTGGAGATCTTTCTATCTCTCTGTCTCTTGGTTATGGGATTGAAGAAAGAGCTCTAGGGTTTTGGTGTTTTGGCATAAAGGTAATGTCTCTTCCATAGATCTCTTCTTCCATGCTTGATTTATAATCTTAGGGTTGAAGGAAGAGATGATAAGTCATGTTTGTTGTCTCTGTGTATAAGGAAATGAAAGAGAAAAAGAGTTAGATCAAGGGATGTTAAAGGAGATGAAGCTCGATTTTGAGGTACGGGATTCTTTTTTTTTTGGAAGGGTTACTGTACATGTTTTCCCTCTCATGTTGCATGTGCTTTAATAATGAGATTAAGGGTTTAATCTAATATATTTTGATTATTATAACATGGTTAGTAACTTAAATGATCATATAAGTAAGTGGGGAAGTGAGATTTAGGGTTTAAATTCATGTTATGCATGATATGGATTCTGGCTTTTCTTCTTTCCTTCCCACGCGTGGCCACGCACCCTTTTCTCCTTGATTATGCGTGGCCACTCATGCACTTTCTTATGGAAACACATGGCCACGTGTGAGTTTACTCTTCCTAACCCATGGCCACATGTATTGGTTCTTCATAACACACGGCCATGCATTGAATTGCCTTTGAGGATGCATGGCCATGTAATGATGTCCTTCCTCCCACACATGGCCACTTGCATTTGTTCTTTCTCTCACACGTGGCCATGCATGTGTTGCTCTTTGGGAACCTGTGGCCACACATGTGTTTCTCCTTGGAAACACGTGGCCACGCACCATGTATCTCCTTGATGTATATGGCCACGTGATGTTTTCTTCTTCCTACACACCGGCCATGCATGTTTACTTTTTTCCATGAACACAGCCATGCACTCTTGTTGTTCTTGAGATACGCAGCCACTCACTTTTTCTGTTGGGAATACACGACCAAGTATAACCTATTATTTTCTTATAACTTGGCTAAGTGCCTTTTTCTTTCTCCAGTACATGGCCACATGTACTTCCTGTACACATACTCCTAAAAAATAAATCACCCATAAGCATGAGTTTGGTGATATATATATATATATACTAAAGTTATTAAAAGTCACATAAGCAGGATGAATAAAGTTAGCCATGAATGTGAGGATAATGATTGCTTACTAAGTAATGGTTAATATACAAATTGAATGCTGATGGATTAATGGAATGAAAGTCGATACTCCATGTTAAAGTCTATAGAGGTATAATTTAGAAACGCAGGACCATAAGATGAAGTATTATCAAAAGTTAAATGACATAAAGGATTGGTAAGAGAAGGTAAACTGAACTAAATTGTAAGTAATCTAAGCCACCAACATGCTATTATAATGGGATAAAGATTTAATTAAGTTGTAAGTTACCCAAAGGTGCATAAGGCATGATCATTTAAATGAGGAATCTCCACACACATTTAGAGAGTGCGAACTTTAAAGTAATCAAACACATTGAGTTAAGTAATGATGGTTCACTTGAACTCTAAATTAGAGGGGCATGCGCATGGCAATGTTAATATGGATTATGATGCAACGAGGCATGATAAGGCCTAGTGAGCATCGAACTAGGAATAACATAAGGCAATATAGTAACTTAAATGATATGTTATACAATGTGTCTTATAAAATCAATATAAGGTATGCACTAGGTCAAGGAAGGGTTCTGTCCAAATTACTATGATTTAACCTAGTGATAACAAGAGAATAGTCGTAAGGTCGCATGTCCGAGTTAAAAGAAAGGGAACATCGCATGCTATGTTAAATTATGAAATCATAGAAGCTTTGTTATACTCCAGGTCACAAGAAGAATTAATGATTAGTAGTAATGTGTAATAATATGAGCATTGTTTGTTCATGCCTATAATACAATATGATTAGCATAAGAACATCCGTAGTGTGTTAACGACTAAGATGAAATGACCTCACACTACTTACCTAAGCATAAAATGTTATAAGATGGAAAAATACCAGTAAGATGATTGAAGTATATACGGCTTTGTTAAAGTGTATAACTTGTTGTTTCTACTCTAGTGAACCTTGATGTAAAGGATCCTACTCATCTGTTATTCATACCCTATGATGTAAAATGAAAGTTACAAGTCTTCAAGTAATGTTCTAACGATTAAGATGATATAATCTTATACAACTCACCTAGGAAAATAATGTTATAAAATAGAAAGTTCAGATAAGATGATCATGTAATATGTGATAATGTTAAGGTAGATAGTTTGCCTCCTATGATCTAATAGACTATATAAGTAAGCAAAAAGCGGCTAAAGATGAATAAGTGTTGACTTTAAGCTATAAGAAAACCTATTTATCCTATGATATGGATCATTAATGCTTGAAAGCTGCTATATATGATTATGTTGTAAGGTGATTAATTATGAGAATAGGGAAACTACTTACGGCAAGCAGTAACAAGGTACGTTATTGAGAACTATTTTTGAGTTATAGAAGTTTTATAAGGTATACTTGATTCGAGCATGCTATGATGAGTAGCTGGCTTAATATGTATATGTATGAGTGTATGTGGATACGCACAATGCTAATCATGAAAGATGACATGTTATTATTGTTTGCATAAGCATATAACTATCACGATATGAATGAAAGAAAACTGATGCAAGCATACGATCATATGATAGCATCCATATGTAATGGGGCTTAAAGCTCAACATTGATGTATGATAAGAATGATATGAATTCTTTTATGAAAAGTGACTTTATGCCAAAGGATGTGCTAAGTAAAGAAGAATATGTTAAATTAAAGATGTCTTAAAAAGTTAAGCTTGCAGGTCTTAGTTCAGTTGTGGATTAGATAGGCACGCCTAGAGGGATACAGTCACAGCTGCTACAGTTGACTCTGTTTGGGTCTTGTTCCTTAATGAAACCATCATTTGACCCCATTTGGGTCCATAGTTTGTTCCTGGATGAAACCATTGTTTGACCCCATTTGGGTCTATTGTTTGATATCTTCGGATATCCATAGTTTGATACCTTTAGGTATCCATTGCTCTCGTTATCCACCTTTCAAACTAGTGTTTAGGTAGGCTATTAAAGATGTAAATGGTACAAGAAATAATGTAACGTATGTATCGATTGTATCACTTAAATATATATATATATTGGAATCATGATAATGATCTATTCTATTACTTTACTCTAAATTATAGTTAGCTATAAACTATTGCTATGAAATGAAATGCCATGTTATGTATTACTTGAATGTGATGTCTTATATCAACCATGAGAAAGGTCATCGTATGACTGCCAGTGTAAGTTGGTTTCACGATGAATAGTTGTGTTGCATGGACCACAAGCATGCAAGATTGAATTAGACATTATATGAACTATGACATGCATAATAACATGTATGGGAAAATTAGAAAATGTTTGCATGTGGTATGGAGACCATGTCAGTTAATCATGAGGTGTAATACCTATTCATTGGAATGGCATGCAAGTTTGTATGTATATGAACATTTATATATAATTCTAATATGAATCAAATTACAAAGTATGACATGATATTAATCTGTAGGATGTTTAGAGTGCCATGATAATATAGCATTAAAGAAGATATGGGTAGAATCCCGAACAAAAATGATAAGTTGTATATATGTAATGAAATTATGCCTAGCAATATCTTTTGTAAATGTTATATAACATGAGCACTTCCTTTTTGGCTATGAATAAATGTTAAATGCACATGTTAGGTAACCAAATTGGTTAATGGTATTAATTTGAAGGTTGTACGAATATAACAATGATATCGGTATTCTTGAATAGAAAAATTATAAGATGCATGAATCTTCTAGTTAATAAGAGAGGATTAAAGATGATCGTTAACTAACAAGTTTTAGGGATAAGATAAGTTTATACAATGCTTTCGGATTTAGTAATGATGGCATCAATGGTTAAGGTTGAAACCTCCCCGAAATGTCCAATGTGGCAGGATAAAGAATGTAATCTCATATGTTATCTTATGTTATTGTGATAGCTGTTTTTGGTTTGATTAATAAAATTGTATGAGCTTGTCTATAGTTTTGTTCCCCACTAAGCTTTATAGCTTAGCATGGGTTTGTTTATCCGTGTAGGTTTCAGGATAAGCTCTAGAGGATCAGTCTTGATGCAGTTGCCTTGAGGATATTAGGATACTTGAAGGCCATTTATGTTACGTTTATCTTATCTATAAGCTTAATTATCTTATTATAGCATGTAATGATGGCCTATCTTATTATTAGTATTTCTGCATGATCGTTACTAGGTTTATGATGACAATGATTGATGATTATCTATGGTTAGTGGATTAGGGTGTTACAAATCTTCTCCTCCAATACTCCAATTTCATACATTCCACTTATATTATCAATCACAACTCATCAACACAACACGGCATTCACATCACACATTTCATCACATTCACTGACATTTAATGTTCATTACATGCCACATTTTACACATCAAGTCCCAAAATACAATATCCAATTACGTTACACAATACACATATATACAAATACGCATAAGACCACAAGTCCAAATAGTTTTCATATGTACATGCCACTTGCACTCCTTCGCTACCTTCTCTTTAACCTATCCTTGTGCGCAGTCAAAACAAACCATGCACTAATTAACTTTGTTGCCTAGTGGTGGATACATTTACACAAAATTTCACCTACTAAACTACTTTAAGAAAAATTATGATTATTTTTGCCTAGTGGTGGATACAACTACACAAAATTTTACCTAATATTATATTTGCCACATTGGTTTAAATTTTAAATCTTGTTTTCTTTTAAATTACCATTTAATTAAATCTACAATTAATTTATTTATTTAATTTATCAAATTTCTTAACCTTGTGCAAAATTACCGTTTAGTCCTTATATTTCTTTTTCTTTATATTTCACTTTAATTAACTCCGATTTTGGTTATTTATGTTTCCTTAGACTTACATTCCATTCTAGATGGTAAATTACCAATTTAGTCCTTATGTTACTTATAAGCTGGCAAATTACGTTTTAGTCCCTAAACTTTCCTTTCTTTACAATTTCCCCCTTTTCACTTATTTAACTAATCTAACTCTTTTGATCACATTTTTTATGTCAAATTACCATTTTACCCCTGTTTTCCTATGTAATTACATTTTTGCCCTTTTTAGCCCATTTAACTCCAATTTTCACCTATTTCATTATTTTATTTTATTTTTAACATTGTTTAGGCATAATTTGCCATATAGTGCTCAATTTTTCACCAAATTACAATTTTACCCCTAATGTGACTAGTGGAAATCCTCGAACCGAATATACGAGACGAGGACTCCAATGCTACTAGTGGACTGGAGGGACCACTTGCCGTGATTCGACTACTCCAGTGTAGGTGGAGGGACTACTTGTTGTGATCCTGCTACTCCACTATAATTGTGTGTGTTGGCTATCTGATATGTGTACTTTTTAACAAATCTTGTGATACTACCGCGATATATGTGTCCCTATGGCTAGCCATCATATCCTAGGGTTTCGAACTATCCACTGTACACTAAGGGCAACCATATTTTATAACTTATGTCATTTTTCATAAGTTTTTCCTTACTAGTCACATTATGTCACAAGCACTAGATGCTCATTTTGTATCCAATTATAATTAATCATTATATATTTATTATAAATACATAATATATCATGTGAAAATAAAGAAAACATAGTAATATACATGCAAATATCATTCGGCCTCAATAGGAACTACTATATATCATTTGTTTCTTTCTTCATTTGCATGCCAGATATGCCTTAAATATCATTCGAAGCAATTATATAACCACACATGTTTAAATTGCCTTATTATTATGTTTTATTATGATTAATTATGTACACTTAACATTTTTCACTCTAATCAATGCTACTATATTCTCTACCTATAATATTGTATATTTTACATCAAATATGTCATTTATCATCAAGTTAGCTCACATTACCATTTAATACATAATTTGGCCCACTTAAGATCATGTAGTTCCACTTGGTTTTCTTTATCAATTTATACTCAAATCATCTTAAATCATCATTTTATCTTGTTAGGTTGAATTATTTCTCATTTTTACATAGGTTCACCTAGTTACATAATGTAAAATTTGTGTAAATTTCACCAAAGAAAATGAAATTAAGTGTAAATTGTATCCACTAACCTTATATTAGCTTGATATTGGCCTAATCGTCCTTCTCCTCTCTTTCTTTCTCCTTGCCTTTGTCCTTTCTTTGTTCTTCATCTTTAGGCTGAATTTTAAAGTGGGAAAATAGTGAGTTTCAGCCATGAATTATAGCAATTAAAAGCTATTAACTAACTCTCCTAATCATGCTCTACAAGCCCATAGCAAATTCCCTAACTAATTCAAACAAAAACACAAGATGTTACCTAATTAGGTCAATCCTCTCTCTTAAAAATAACTCCAAATCCAAGCTTCTCCTTGATACAATCTAACTTCTAGGATTTAAAAGAGGATCTTAGGAGTATGTGGTAAAAATTTAGGGTTGATATTTTATGGGAGGAATAAGAAATGAAGAAAATGGTGGAAATTGGCAACAAAATGGGAAATTTGGATTTCATAAAGAATGGAGGGGAGAATTACAAAATTTTGGGCAGAATTATAGATGACTCTATACCCCTCCATATTGTCTTTATGTCCACTAAATCTAAGGCCCAAATTCTTCCATTTACCATTTGATCTAATAGCTTATTTTTAAGCTACTTGTTACCATTTCCTTAATCCCTACATATATTTTAATTATAGTACTACTTTTAGGTGATCATTGATTAAATTTAATGACTTCCATGTCCTTAAATATTTAAAATATGGCAATTAAGCCCATAAAGTAATCTAATCTCGATTTTTTACTGTTTTTCTAAAATTGATAGTCTTCTTTGTCAGAATGCTTTGAAATTTTTCTCCGAATTCACTAGCATATGTAGGAGCATGTTTTTAAAATTTTATCTTATTATGATATCGTTTCTGTATACTTTTAGCTCTAAAGGCAAATTCAGCTAGTCAGAAACCTAAAATTCTGAAACTGTCTGAAAATTTATTTTTCACTTTCAATAAGTTATTCATGATATTTCTAATGAGTTTATTTGATTGGAATAATTTTTGAAGCTTTGTAGAATATTCTGGAGCTCAATCAAACTTTCGATCAACCTTTTTACGGTAACCAATAAATTACTTCTCTACTCGATTTGGGGACCTAATTAAGCTTAATTTCTTTTTAAATTGTACCAATGGTCTCTATTTAACCTATAATACCTAATCAAATACTGAACTCTACTTTCCAGTCCAGTCACCCATCCCCTAATTGCTCAAGGGTGAGCATGTTTAACCTTTGAGCCTCTATGATTTTCTCTATATTATACTAGTGCAATGACTCTAATAACAGTCCTAAGGTTACCGTGCATACTCTACAACATACTGTGCATAATAGATGAATTTTTTGGGTGTTATAAGGAATCTTCTTCAACCTCTTTCTATACATCTTTGGTTCATCAATCTTTGCAGCAACAAATATTGTTCCAATAAGAAGGATGGCATTTTGCATTGCGTAGAGAATGATGGCCTCATTGGTATTGACATTTTCAAAGCCCCCAAGTGAGAAAACATGGCCAATGCTAAATATCGATGCATGATCCTCAAGGGATGGTCTCTTAAATGATGTGCTTTGGTGTTGCCAGTCTGGAACTTAGTGGGTTCAATTTCATCATATATGCCATTCCAGATTTCTTATTTATTTAAATTCTTTAGGCCCCTTGGTGCATGGGGATCAGACCTAAGATAACTAGAAAATTCATTAAAACTTATCTAGTATGAATGCCTCTACAGTAAAAAAACTTACAAGCTCTCCATCCTTATGCCTATTCCTCCCCACATGGATCCCCACTATAGTTGGAAAATCTCTTATCATTTGAGGATGCATCGGCTCTTCCTATTCACAAATTATGTCCACCCTATATTGGCTATTAGGCGCTTCATGTCATTTCATAAATTAAACTCCTCCACTACCTCTATATCGATGTATAAAGTGGCCACGTATTCAGGTTTCGAGAAGATAATCCAGTTGTCCTTGAACTCCATTGGAACCTATGATAGAACTCATAATCCAGCTTGTGGGGCTGAAGAAGAACCAGCTTCTTGTCTAGTACGCTTAGGTGCTATTGCAAAAATAGACAAATTCCATTAAGCCTAACATAATTAATCTTGAAGAAAAACAAAACTTAGCATAAAGAAGTAGGAGAAGGCATTTGACATATATATCTAGTACACAAAATAAAGGTAAAAAGGAATGCAAAATTGGCAATTATAGCACAAACAATCAATTATGCTTTGACCAATGAATGTAAGATATCCAAGAGTAACATGAACAATTAACCACTATGTAATGTATTAAAAGGGAATTACTTGATGTAACCTACAATGAACAATCCAAACTAAGCCTAATTGCATAATATAACTGATGCTCAAACACCATGCATTATTTTCATTAATGCCTATTTCATAAAACCAACTTAATGCAACAAGATAGAGGAGGCAAGCTCTTAAGAAAAAGATCAAGCTATCATGAAAAAAACATGGCAATAGCATTTAAAAACAAAGCACTAATTCATTTAAACACATCTCTAGTTTAAAAACTAAACTCACATAGGCATTAGTTGGATAAGTGAGCAAATTAACATTAAGCACACGTATAAACACCCATAATGCATTCTATCATTCAAAATAGATTATTGTTAACAAACAAAGCATAAAAAAGGGGTAGGTTGGTTAAAAACAAAAAATTCACTTCTTTAAGGCATTTAATCGAGCAACAAGCATGTATGAACAAAAATTGTTGTTAAAAGGCAATTTTTACACATTTAGCAATTTCAAAACTCTTAATTTAATGCCTATAATGATGAAAATTTCAAGTATATCTCACATAAAAGAAGCAA
Source organism: Excoecaria agallocha (assembly GCA_037975025.1). NCBI lineage: Eukaryota > Viridiplantae > Streptophyta > Magnoliopsida > Malpighiales > Euphorbiaceae > Excoecaria > Excoecaria agallocha. Next base: position 429,766 of record JBBPFJ010000049.1, read on the forward strand.
AAACACATAAACTCAACTTTAGCCTAACCCAAAGCATGTAGAATGCCTTCTAATCAACAAAAAGTTTGATACCATGCATAAACAAACAAAGTGCTAACAAGAGAAATTCTTGGTCCAAATAAACCATTAAAAACAAACTAAAAATAAAGATTGAAAAGCTAAAGAGAAAGGATGAAATACTTACTTGTTGATTGATGCTCACACACTTTAAGAAATGCACACAAATGAGAGGAAAAGTAGTGCTTTAGCCAAAAATGGGGGAAGAAGATGAGAAGGAATGGAAAGAAGGTGAAAGGTTGCAGCCAAATAGGGGTATTTAAAGAGTGACACGATTGAAAGCCCTTGATACGCGGTGAAGAAAATATGGTATCTGCCATGTCAATAATAACACCCCAAAACACACAACATCAATTTATAATGGATAGGGCTAAGACAAAATGGTCTCAGCTACAAATTGCACACGACAGAGACCAAATGGTCTCAGTCATGTATAATTTTCTATTCTAAATGTTTTAACATGCACACGATGGAGACAAAATGGTCTCTAATGTGTACCCCCTTTTGTACTAAAATCATGCAATTGTACATGGTAGAGACAAATTGTCTCTGTCATGTAACCTTTTTTATTCCTAGAGTCATACATACACACAGTAGAGACCAAATTGTCTCAGCCATGTAACCTTTACTATATCCGAACTAAAGACTTACACACAGTAGAGACAAAATGGTCTCTATCGTGTGACCCCTTTTGGAACTCAAACTACACAAGGCACACAACTGAGACAAAATGGTCTCTACTGCATGTAACCAAATTTTTGCATATGTTCATAATCTAACAGCCTCTTTCATGCACACTTACACTACATAATTCAAAAAGAATTCAAACACAGTTTATCACCACTTATTAAACTAAATCATACTAAGAAAACAAAAACTAAAAACATTAATCACAAGTAAATAAAACCAAGTAAAAAGGTCGAGTTAAAATGAGTTCTGGGTTTAACAAGTCACCAGCTCAACTTACAACAAACTCGCTGAACATCCTCTTGCATCATGACTGCTAACACAACTTCAAACCTGGATTTGAAGTATGGTTTAAGGCGATAACCATTGACCTTGAATTCCCTACCATTATTTGGGTGCCTAATAGTGACAACTCCATTCTGAGTGACATCGACCACTTTATAAGGTCCTTTCCATCTCAACTTGAGCTTTCCTGGAAGTAGTCTATGACGACTATCATATACCAACACCTTTATTCTCGGGATAAATTCCTTGGGAACTAGCTTGTTGTTATGCCATCTCTTAGTCTTTTCCTTGTAGTTTTCAGCATGATCATAGGCCCAAAATCTCAACTCTTCTATCTCGTTCAAACGTAATGCCCTGCATTTCCCTGCACAATGAAGATCAAATTTCAAAAATTTAGTGGCCTAAAACTAGTTCCACCGGTAAGTGATAGGATTTGCCAAAAACTAGCCTAAAGGGGGACATCCTGATCGGTGTTTTAAAAGTAGTCCTATAGGCCCACAATGCTTCATCAAGTTTAAGAGACCAATCTTTTCTAGAGGAATTCACCATTTTCTCTAAAATGGATTTTAAGTTCCCAGTTTGATACTTCCACTTGGCCGTTAGATTGTGAATGGTAGGGGGTAGTGACCTTGTGCCTAACACCAAAATTTTTAGTAAGATTTTAAATTGATGGTTGACAAAGTGCTTGCCACCATCTCTAATAATAGCCTTAGGTGCTCCATATCAGGTCAATATATATTTTCTTTGGAATTCCAACACTACTCTAGCATCATAAGTCCTAGTGGCAACATCTTCTACCTATTTGCTAACATAATCTATAGCCACTAGTATATATTCAAACCTATAAGACACTGAGAAAGGTCCCATGAAGTCTAGTCCCCACACAACAAATAATTCTACCTCAAGCATGTTAGTCAATGGCATTTCATCCCTCCTATATTTATTACTTGTTCTGTGACATCTATCACAAGATTTAATAAAGAGTTTAACGTCATTAAACATGGTAGACTAATAAAATCCAGATTGGAGAATTTTTTATACCATTTTATTTGGTCCATGATGTCCATCAGCTTCTCTATTATGGCATGCCTTGACAATTTCCTCTTGCTCCTCTCTAGGAATACATATTCTTAGCACTTGGTTAGCATATAATTTGAAAAGGTAAGGATCATCCCATACACAATGTCTCGCATTAGCCTTCAGCTTCTTCCTTTGTTGCCATTTGTAATCATTTGGCACAAAACCACTTGCAAGATAGTTAGCTAAATTAGCAAACCATGGAATGGGAACCTCATAAACATACAATGCATAAATGCATTCATCAAGAAATAAGTCTAGGATTTCCCCCTTCTTGATATGCTAATGTTTGAGCCTTGACAAATGGTCTACCACAAAATTTTCCACCCCTTTCTGTCCTTGATTTCCAAGTCAAAATCTTGCAAACGAAATGCCCATCTAATCAATCTTGGCTTAGATTCCTTCTTAGCGAAAAGATGTCTCAATGCTATATGATCAGACCACACAAGAATTTTAGTACCAAGGACATAAGGTCTAAATTTCTTAAAGGCAAAAAATATGACAAAAAGCTCCTCTTCAGTTGTGGTGTAGTTGACTTGGGCTTCTATCAAGGTGTGGCTTGCATAGTAGATGGTATAAAAGACCTTTTCCTTCCTTTGTACTAGAACAGCTCCCATTGTGAAATCACCTACATCATATATTAATTTAAATGGAAGGCTCCGATCTAGAGAGACAATCACCGGAGCTAAAATCAGCCTTTGTTCGATGTGTTAATTGCCTGGAACACTCATCAGTGAAGTCAAATGGAGCATCTTTCATTAATAGATTTGAGAAAAGCTTAGCAATTTTTGAGAAGTCCTTAATAAACCTACGATAAAACCTTATATGCCTTACAAAGCTTCTAACCCCTTTGACACTAGTTGGAGATGGCTAACTAGTGTCTAGCAAGTGTACTAGATCGGCCAGTAATATAGAAAAAAATAGATTAAGAACCCAAATATCGTACCCAAGGGAAAATTGTGTTTATGTAAAAATTTTAGATTTTTAGTATGAAAATTGTGTGTGATATAGAAGGAAAATCCCTAAGTTGTAATGGTTTATAATTGACTAAACTAAAAAAAATTTAAATAGTAAACTAAAGTGAACAAATAGAAGTTAAAACAATTAAACTCAAACTTAAATGAAAACAAGTAAAAAAAATAAGTAAAATGCTATATTGGAGCAATTTTCACTAAAGGACTATCCACTCTAACTTATATCATAATGACTTAATTAAAAAGAGTACACAAGTGATCATGAAGAAATCATATGAAAAAGGCAAGATATCTCAACATAAGAATACCATTATTAAGCCTTAAACCTTTCCTATTCAGAATTATTCAACACTTAGCATAAAGATCTGATTTTAACCTCCTAGATGTCAATTAAATTCTTTTAGAAGTAAATTTAACTTTCATCTATTCTCAATTTTAACTTTTCTTAGTTTTATTCTATTATTACCATTACACGACTACACCTTAATTCAAAACATAACCATGCATTAATACCAATAAATTAACCTAAGAACATGCAAACCAATAATTATGCACAAATCGACCATCAACTATTAATTCAAATAAGTCAAAAGTTAAATTATAAATAACCCAAGGTAAGAATTTGTACAAAATCAAGAAATAATCAACTTAAATCACATTAAGTGTGAATTAAGTCATTACAATATAAAGTTAAGGATTTAAGTATCCTTTAGCAAATGTAAAGAGAACTACTCATTATTCATATTAAAAATTAAAACAAAAATTAAGAAAAAGAACAAAAAACATGGAGTGTGGAAACTCCCTTAATCAATCGATTATAGAAAAACCAGAGGAAACTCCCTGCTCCATCCTTTGCTCTTCTTTCACTAAGAAAAATAATGTAAAACTAACTAAGCTAAATTTTAGGTTCAGTTCCTCTCCACATTGTTCAGGTTATTTGGTGTTTTTATAGATGAAGAATCCTACCAAAAGAAGAAGTTTTGCCTTTGTAAACTTCCAAAACCAAGTTGTAGAAAAATTCATCTTAAACATGAATTCTTTATCTTGTTTCCTCATTAATCACTTAGAAGAGTGATTTCGTCACTCTGGAGAGTGACCTTTTTGCTTTGGGAGAGTGATCGTATCACTCGAGAGAGTGATACCCTTCTGTACTTTGAACTCATCATTTTTGACTCTTTAGTTGAGTGACTGCTCACTCAACCGAGTGATCTTTATTACTCAGGAGAGTGATGGTCTTCTGCCTCTTACGCATAAAGTCAATGTTTCCTAAAATTACAATAATGGCCTTAAAATTTTTTTCCCAATTTAGTCATTATTTTCTTCGAATTGACCCTAAAAAATACCAAAACCTTTAATTAGCTCAAAAAACCCAAATTCTAACTAATTAAACACAAATTCAACTAAATTAAAAGCAAATTCACTAAATTAACTTTCTAAAACACATTAAAACCAATTTATAATTCACAATTATCAAATACCCCACACTTAGCCTTTGCTCGCCCTCGAGCAAATTTGAACAAATCAACACCCTAAAAAATAATCAAACTTTAATTAAGAATCAAGAATTTCAGACCTAGCTTAGCAATTAACAAGAGCACTTAACAAATTTTAACTAGATTAGATTCAAACAAGGCAATATGAGCTAGTTTCCTTATGTGTGAGCAAAACCAAAACATTTTAAGCATTTTCAAAATCAAAACATCAATGCAAATTCTTAGTTAAGCCTTAGGATTAATGTACAGCTAAGTGTACATTCAGTTTTGCACTTGAAACTCTAGAAAAACCATAGGCCTCTCCTTGGAACCCGAGGGTCATTTTTGCTACACAACTCAAAAAATCAACTTAGAATCACTTAGGCCTTAATTTAGGTTGTAATGGGGTTAAGGTGATGGCTGACAAGAAATAGATAAAGGATAATAAAAAAGAACAACCATTCTAATTTCAATAAACCAAAACCTTCAAAATTGCAATCATTAAACACAACCCTTCCTTAAACTCATAAAGCATAACCATAAATAAAACTAAAATTTCTCTTTAAATGCCTTATTTGAAAGAAGCCAACTATTCTTATCCTTGTAAAAACCCCACACTTAAAATTTTGCCTTAAACACTAGCTTTTTTTCTCTTTTTTTACACATTATTGAAGGCTATACTAGCATTCCACGGAGAATTACATATCATATTAGCACAATTACTTGACTTTATTTGACAACCCTTTGCTAAACACTTCAGTACACCTTTTAAAATTCCCAATTCCTTTTAATTTATCCAATTTTTAGAGTGGCTACTCTTAAAAAGATGAGGCAAAAGCTATTTAGGTTAAATGGTTACTTTCATGGATGTAATAAAAAATTAAAATGGCATGCTGATTAGGCTCAAAGTGGCTTAACAAAGGTAAAAATGTAAACAAGGCAGAAAAATCAGTCTTTTATGGTTAACAAGAAAAATTGTGCCTAGATCACTTTCTAAATTGAATTGAGTTACTTTTATGCTTTGAAGAGTGATAAGGAACGTTCTAATGCTGTAAAATTTCTTACTTAATGATTCAATCACTATAAGAAAATTAACAAATAGCAATGGAAATTAGCAACCAAATTTGTTGAATTTTCATTGCTAATAAAAATTAGCAACGGAAAATAGCAACGGAACATTCGGTTGCAAATTTGACGGTTGGTATTTTTAGCAACCGAAATTATTTTCCGTTGCTATAGTTAGCAATGGATTTCAATTTCCGTTGCTATTTTTACCAACGAAATCATGATATTCGTTGCTATATTTACCAACCGAAATCAATTTTCGTTGCTATATTTAGCAACCAAAAAAAAATCCGTTGCTATTTCTAGCAACCGAATTAAAGTTTTCGTTGCTAAATTCAGCCAGTATTATAAAAAAATTACGACAGATTTATCGTTGCTATTCCGTCACTAAATTATTGTTGATTTTTTACACAAAATTTATGCAAAAGCCTATACCCGCCAATTGAAATAAAAGTGCACCTACAATCCAGTCAACAAAAGCATTATGAACTCTTATCTCATCATTATATTGTCTTTCACCTACCACATGAAATTAGTACCACAGAGACTAACTATTTCCCTCTCATGATTATTACTTTCAAAATATAAAATCTCAAGCACAAGGAAAACCTGAGCTATTGCTTGATGCACTATAAAAAATTACATGTTTTGTAAAAGATGGTAAAGATCAGTAAAATTACAACCAATCAAATGTGAAGGCCAAACAAGCGAAGAAAATTCTAATGCAACATTTCTTTGAACGAAAACTAGAACTTTCTTGTGTTCACAGCATAAATATTCTGGAATTTCAAAGAAGAAAACAAATTTTGCGAAGTCAATTCTCTTTGCACAATCAACGACTTGGAATCTGATTTGAGGAAAAATTAAAACTTTATAGAGATTAAATAGATTGTACTAAATACCATGTCACCAAATAATAATAATAACAATAAAAATAAAAACAATACAAACAAAAAATGAACACTGGTTGCAACTCAATCAAATTAGTAACACAGCAAAATAATTTAAGAGATGAACCCCAAAATCATCAAAATAGAATACTTTCACTCTGCACATGGTAATATAATCAAGCAAAAATCTACCCAACTATAATAGGATAACGTTAGCAATTAAATTCAACAAGTTACCTCTAAATTCTCTAGGTTCATAGATCACATTGCTTTTCTACATGGAGATAGAAAAACAAAGCTAAATATTCTGTAATGGTCCTTAATCTTAAATTGACATAAGGCAAATTTGCTCAAAAATCATCTGCATCTTCTTTGTGATGCAGATGATTTTGCCTGAAATAACCAAGACAATAATCCATAATAGGCATATTTTCAAGTATTTCACTTGAAAGCAAAGATGATAAATTTTAGTGAACTATAAAAGATCATTTTCCGAAAGCATTCACAAGTATCATAACAGAACCAGAAAGCAGACCTTTTTGTATCTAAAGAAACCAAAAAACTTCCCAAAAAGTCATAATGAAATATTTAATTTCATTTTAAGTAGATCTATGTATTAAAAGTATATATAATGCTAATTTAATGAAACTTCAATTTAAAATCTATGGAAATAAAAAAATCTTTTAAATCCACATTGGAATATATAATGAAAGCCAAAAAAGTAGCAGAACTGCAACATATACAAATTAATCTTGAGGATTTTTTTATATCCACAAATTTATTTATAATACCAGCACAAATCAAGTAGTACAAACCATTCAAGAAGTAGACTTTCAACAACCCATAACCACATTAAAGAGATAATGACTTTCAATAATCAATGCCCAATCAATCAAGATATAATTATAATACATGAAAAATAATTATAACCATTTTTGAAATTACAACCAGAAATGTAATATAAGAGGCTCAGGAAATGGCTTGGAGCAATAACTATAAATTTATAATGCTACAAAACCAACTTTAAACTCAGCTATTAATTAATTAGCCATACTATATATTTATAAATCAGAAAGTTTATGAATTAATTGTAAGCCTTATTTGTTTGTAAGTTCAGGAAATTGTCATTGCAGCTGATTTAGGATGCAGGGGATGCCAACAAAAAGGAATTGGCCAATACAAATAAAAATCAAACAAACATTGAGGGATTGTAAGAACATAGTACCTTGATCATTTCTAGCTGTAAATATAATCATTCATGTCTCATCTCCTACCAAACATTTAGCAATACGTATTTGGCGGATTTGAGGACCATCAACATGACCCTTCTACAAGAAGTTGTAAAGGATGACTGCATGGCAGAGAAGGAAAGAACAAAAAAAAAAGAATTTGTAATATTTGCACACAAGGATCACTTAGATATATATAATCAATTATATAATAATAATAATAATAATATTAGCTAAAAGCAAGATTTCTAAAGTAATGATAAAACCTACAGATAAAAACAATAATTAATAATAGTGAAGCCTTAGCAGCTCATAGTCTGAAACTGGGCTTATGGGTCAAATTTCTATTATTTAAAATTAATTGATATGTCATATATATAATATAGATATACCAAGAGTTGTTATCAGCATTGGAATTATTTAAAATTAATACATGAAAACAAACAAGAGGAAGATTATAGATGTACGTATCACATAATCTTAATTTGCAGCTTTTGCTCTTTCACCAGTTACTATCATCTCACCATCTGAAGCTTCGGAGCCAAAGAATTTAAACCCTATCTAAGAAAAACTTCAGCACATAAACTTTTTCAATTAATGCAGTTCATATTTTTTTCAATCATGGAATATGCAGCAAGTAAAGAGAACAAAAATGATCGACTAAAACTTGATCCTGTTTAAGAGTAATAAGCAGTATTGCCAACAAGATTATAGCATGTTAAGCAAGATTTGAAGTTAATGCATTTTTTTAGATAAATTAATATAATTTTTTATTATTCGAAAGAATGAAAACGAGGAATCTACAAGGATATAAATTAGCCTATTTAACACTTCACTATTTATTCTAAAGAATGATGAACATAAGTACATCACTCCTTCATTTTGAGGTGAAATAGTAAATAATAACAACAATCATCATCATGAAAACTTCTCAAAATTTGGAAAATTTTTATTTCTAAAATTATTATAAAAGTCAATTGTATGAGAAGAAAAACGAATATATAATAAGCTTATTTCTTAGCACTTATCACATGTATGATACTGCTACTGTTGCTTTTGAAATTGTATTCCATATTATATTTCTTCATAATATAATAATAAAATTCCAAATAGACTCATGCACGTATATGGAGGAAAAAAAATTAAAAAGAAACATCAACAAGAAGGTATACTTTAATTTGTGTATATATATATATATATATATATATATATATATATATATATATATATATATATATATATAGTCATGAATGTATAACTGGTTGGAAGTGGATACTTATCAATGCTTTATCTTGATAAAATAAGAGGAAGAGATAAAACTAGAGTTGAACTTTCCTAATAATAAAACAAACAAAAATAATTCGGTGGATTAGTATATTTTCATAATTCAGGCAAACTCAAAGGTGGCGTCATCTTACAAGTATGGTGAGCCCAATAATCCTAACGTCTAAGTCCAAATCGTGAAGACACTTGAGCAAGAGACAAACAGCCCATGGCATATTCGAGGCCTAGCAAGGCATTAGTCGGAATATAAAACCTCATTTTAAAAAATTCATACCAAAGAAAGCAAACCATGATGTTGATCAATTTAACGGACAGGCTAGATCAAAAAAAATCTAAAATTGAGCCTTAAAACCCAAGTAACTATACATTAAAGTAACACAGGGTGAGTTGAGAATTCACAACAGAGAATGCCTTGGTACTTGGCTAAAATCCCGGTAAAGGCTCTGTTAGGTCACAAATTCGAGGAGTTAAACAAACACTGAAATAATGGGATCAACTCCAATACTACAATAGTCAGTTGACATAATCATCTTGTAGATAATGGTCTGATATTTGCAAAAACTTTGGATGAATTCACATTTATGCGAGTGTTTTCATTTCTATCAATTATATAGATCAACATGAATATTTGTATGAATAAAGGCAAACATTTAAAAACCCTGACTCAGTGTGTTTCACTAAATATCTGAGACACAACCGCAGCAAGTATGATAATTAAGCTGGAACTGCAAATAAAAATGTAGAGAGCAAAAAGTGCAGCAGAAATAAATTGTTTGACTGCTAAATATTGAGCAAATGAACATGACAATTTTATTCATGGGAAGTTTTATTGTATCAAAAAATAGTTAAACCAATGCACAAAGGAATGCCTATCAAACCCATTCAGATACAATATTCACACAATCTTTAACAATTTTGAAAGGAAACAAAAGAAGCCAGGATTTGTTTAGATTTATCAATTTAGCCTAGGGTAAATTAGTCTGTAACTGATATGAAAAAATAGTCAAAAAAACAAACATTCTCCTACGAAACAAGAAGAGAAGTAAACGATTCTGCAGTCAAATCTACTAACCCTTTCCGAAAGTAAGCTTTAGCCATAGAACGGTCCAACTCAATCACTATATTTGCATCAGCAACGGCCTCTGAACATCACAAAAATAAATTAGACATCCCTATTCCTAGTTACAAGCGACACTACAAAAAATCAAAACAACTACGGGAGTTTCAAACTAAGCAAAAACCACATCTGAAAAATTCCCCCATTCCATAAACCAAGTTATATTTGACAAATGAAAATCTAAGCTTGAGTTAAAATTTATTTTCTTTTCATCAAAAGATCCCGAAAATTTTCAAGTACGACTGAAACAGTGAAACAAATAAAAGAAACTAAGACATATACCAGTGAAATTTTGGAGTTTAATGTTGGCCTGGGTTAAGAGCTCAGCACTGTTAGGGTTTGAATCGATGGCCTGCATTAAGAGGTCAGCGGCCAGCTCATAGTTTTCATCGATAAATGCCTTTTTCGCCTTGTCTTTCATATCAGAAGCCATTGGAAGGAGCAACAAAGAAGAAGTATCTAGTGTTTTTCTATTTTATATTTCTAACAAATATGAAAAATACTAAAATGCCCTCATTTTAGCAACAGAAAATAAATTTGGTTGCTATTTAGCAACGAAATTTAAATTCTATTGCTATTTTAGCAATCGAAAATAAATTCTGTTGCTATTTAGCAATCGAATTATCTTCAATTGCTAAAATAACAACGAAAAATAAATTATGTTGCTAAATTAGCAATGAAAATCATATTTTATTGCTATTTTTCGTTCTAATTTTTTTTGCCACCTATTGGCGCCTTAATTAGCAACGAAATACTGATTCCGTTGCTAATTTTCGTTGCTAAATTTTGGTGCCAAAAATTCACTCCACTTTTAGCAATAGAAGATAACCAAAAATTTTTCTGTTACTAAATCTACAAAGTTTAACCAATTTTAGCAACGAAATTGGTTTTTCGTTGCTAATTTAGCAACGAAATCGTTTCCGTTGCTATTTTTCTCTTGCTATTCTCATATTTTCTTGTAGTTAATGCATTGGTTTTTCTCTAAGTTCAAAAGTTGGTCTATAGTGCTTAAAAAGTAGAAACTAACAAATATTTGCCAAGTTGCATGTTAAACTAGTGCAAAAATTCATTAAACAACATACTTGTTCTAATGCTAAACTAAGAATCTGACTCATGCACATTCTAAATTAGAGTTCGACTAGTTCAATTTTTGAGGATAAACTGGGGAAACCAAGCCTAGTGCAAACTAAATGAAAATTTTGAACCACTTACATAGCTATTATTATTACTTCTTAATTTTAAAAACTACTGAAGTTACTTCATAAACAACATATAAAGAAAAAGGAAAAACAAACTACTAAAAACAAAAGATAAAATTCATGAATAAAAAGCAGGGTACGAATTTTTTACTTCCTAAATAAAGTTGAGCTTATCTCAAGTAAGCTCTCCCCTCCTCTAAAAAGTTTGTTATCCACAGCAAATAAAACAGTATCAGATTAAGGTGAAGGAAGCGGAGGTGGTGAGTATCGCTTCCAAAAGTCATGAACAAATTTCTCAAAATTTTGCTCTACTTCCATGATTGTATCCTGCAAATTGTCTATCCGTCCTTGTAACATATCCACTTGCCTATTAACCTACTGGAATAGTGTGGTTATCTGAGGTGACTCGATGGCAGTAGCTGGTTGTGCATCTACTTGATCAATTATCTAGTGAGCATCTCCTGCAGGATCATTCTGTGCTATATTCGGCTCATCTTGAAGATCTTCAACTGGAATACCATTCAATCTCAAGTACTCTTCTCTCTTTGTCCAGTGGCACCAAGGTTTTGTGTGCAAAACCTTTATGCGCTTGAGCATAACATTATCGGTGTATTCAAAATCTCCTGTAAAAGCGTCCCCTGAATCCAAATGGTCTACTGCCTCAGCTAAAATAGTAGCAATCCAACCTATAGAAATTTCTTTGATATTGGATAGGTGCTTCTGTAACTCCTTAATTTTTTAAACTATAGTGGATGCACCATTAATATGGATACCATCAACCATACACCTTAAAAGTATGACTTCCGAGGCATTTATAACACTTAGACCACCCACACAATTGAAAATGTTTATGGATAAAAATCTATGAATGACTCTCAAAGGGCATGGACTTCACGTCGCCCACCTTTCTATGGTTTTAGATTGAGTGGATCCTTGATCCTTTCCCAATTATTTTGATAAGCGACATCCGTCAATTCGCCTAAGGCATCCGTCGAAATGCCTAGATATTCTAAAAATTGAGCAAAGTTTATTGAATACCCCTTTTTTCCTAATTTGAATTTGATTGTACCATTGTTGCCTTTTCCCTTAAAATAGCATTCAAAGGAGTATAAGAAATCCCGTGTAAGTGTGGCGTAGACTTTGGGCCTAAGAGCTATTAAAGACTATCATCTGATGTTTTGAAGCAATGGTAGGATATCACCCCATAGATTTCCCGCCAGTATGTGCAAATACAACTCGCTTAGAAGGGAAGGCTTGACATAAGTGCAAAAACTAAAATATTCATATTTTGCATGATTTGCCTTATCCACATAAGCTGGGATGTGTATGCTAGAGGAGCTCAAAGCTTTATTATGCTTAGCTTTCTTAGGAGCCATTACACACAACAAAAGACCAATGGAGTGAGTAAGACTAAAATAATATAGATTGGACAGGAATTCATAGATATAGAAGTCAAGTGATGCTTAATAAGGGTAATGCACATACATAACCTAATGCACAAAAGAAAGAGAGGAAGCCAAATAAGGAAGAGAGGGTACTACAATGCCAATCAAGCACAAAGTCAAAGAAGGTCAGGATAGCATGCATAAATGTGCCTAGACATATATCGATCAAAGGTGTCATTTAAAACAAAATAGGCACTTAACAATAACATCAGTGTATACTATAGATGATGCCAAAGGCATAAGTGACAATTGAGAAAGAGGCAATTGAAGTATGAAAAGAAATACACATGGCAAAAAGTAAAACATTTAAACAAAACATGGTGAGTTTAAGTCATTTAGACAATTTATCAAACATGTAGTATGCATACCCTATAAAAGCAAAATTCAGACTAATTGGAACTGTAATTGCAACAACCAAACACAAACTCAACATTAGCATGCATACTACGAGCTCAAGAGACAAATTACCAAAAACCACATGCATATGAGCTTTAAATAAGGTGGAAAGATAACCCAAGCAAGGAAGTATAAAAATCAATAAAAGAAGCCAATTTAACAAATGAAAATTGTGATTGAACAATTTAGAGCAGAAAAATACAAACTGAAGGGCACTTGATGGACAAAGAGTGAAGAAAAATAAGAATTTAGTAAAAAGTGCATAGGAGAGTGGGAAAGGGAAGTGGGTGAGTAGTGATTGGTGTGTGTAAAAGTGAGTGTGGCATGAGGAAGTAGGGAGGGTGAAGGGGTGGGGAAGAAGAAGAGGAAATGAGGGGAAGAGAGGGGAAAAAGGCGAAGGAAGGAGAGGGAGTGGGTGTATGTGCACAAGAGAGTGGGGCGAGGAAAGAAGCGAGCAAAAGAAAAAGAAGGTGAGAGCAAAAAGGCCAAAATCAACCGGGGTGAGGGAGAGGGAGAAAGGGCACTTGGGCGAGTAAGGGTAGGGGCAGGAGTGCTCGGGCGAGCAGGGCACAGCGGGTGGGACACGTAGGTGAGCGAGGCACAGTAGGTAGGACACATAGGCAAGCAGGGCAGGCATGGTTGGATGCTCGAGCAAGTGAGGCACAGCGGGTAGGACATATTGGTGAGCGAGGCAGGCGCAGCTAGATGCTCGGGCATAAGGGTAAAGGTGCTTGGTCAATTTCGGACCCATTAAACTCCAACACCAAAAATTTCCCTTAAAAACACTTAGGCGAGTGTGTGCACTCTCAGGAGAATGTTTGTACTACACTCAAAAAAAGAACTTCATTTTTCTACATATCAACATGCCAATTTAAACTCACTTTTCTCTCAAAATTTTTTTGTAACAAACTTCAAAAATTATTTTGACTCAAGAGCTATTCTTTTATGCCCAAAAATTATTCTATTATCCAATTAATGCCAAGACACTATCAATTTTTTTTTTGTGAAATGAACAACCCTTCTAGACATAAAGTGGATGAAATAATGCCTTTATTACTTTAACAATATGCACCTATTGAGCTGATTACCACAAATTTCCTTCATTAATTCATGAATTTTAAAAACTAACACAAACTAAAGCTAATATCAATAGAAAAAAAAACGCATAAAAATGACTCACTCACGAATTTAAAATAAAGGGTGAGAAAATGTAGTTCTAAGTTTAAAAAGTCCTCAACTAAACTTGCTAACTACGTTAGTAATCCCGAAGCAATATTGTTGGCTTAACGACCATCTTCTACCCAACTTGACATGGTTTAATCATATGGCCATTCACTTTGTATTCACATGCATCTCTTGGATTCTTAATTGTCACCACTCCAGCTGCATTGCTAGACACTACTTAATATGGTCCAAGCTATTTTGATTTTAGCTTCCCTGAAAACAATCTCAGCTGACTGTTATATAATAAAAACAACATACTTGGGGTAAATTCTTTCCATTTTACTCTTATATCATGCCATTTATTTATTTTCTCCTTGTATATGGCTACATTGTCATAGGATCATTGTCGAATTTCATCAAGTTCACTGAGCTGCAACTTTCTTTTTTCTCCTGTATTTCTCAAATCAAATTTAAGTAGTTTTGTAGCCCAATATGCTTTATGTTCTAATTCAACTGGTAGATGACATGCTTTTCCAAAAACTATCCTAAAGGGTGACATGCCTATAGGGGTCTTGTATGCTGCCCTATAGGCCTAAAGAGCCTCATCTAACCTTTGAGACCAATCTTTTCTCAAGCTATTGACTGTCTTTTCTAAGATTGATTTCGATTCCCTATTAGACACCTTTACTTGCCCATTTTTTTGAGGATGGTATGGGGTTGTTATCTTATGCTTGACACCAAATTTTCAAAGCAAGGTACAAAATTGATAGTTGACAAAATGCTTGCCCCCATCACTTATAATGGCTCTTGGTGTTCCACATCTAGTAAAAATATTTCTCCTAATGAATTCAAGCACAACTTTTGCATCACAAGTTCTAGTAGATATTGCTTCTATCCTTTTACTAACATAGTCCACAGTTACTAAGATATATTCAAATCCAAATGAATTTGGAAATAGCCCCATGAAATTAATACCCCAAACATCAATGATTTTGACTTCTAGCACATTATTCATAGGAATTTCATCCCTCTTGGATATATTTCCTACCCGTTGACATCTATCACATAATTCAATAAAAGATTTAACATCCGCAAAAATAGTAGGCCAGAAAAAACCTGTTTGAAGAATTTTTTATACCGTACGATTAAGTCCATGGTGACCTTCAACTTCTCCTCCATGACATTGTCTCATTATATCTTCTTGTTCTTCCTCCGGAACACATCTTCGAAGCACTTGATCTGGGGGAAGTTTGATAAGATACGGATCATCCTAAAGATAGTGCCTTGCATCCGCTTGAAATTTCTTCTTTTGTTGCCAAGTAAAGTCCTTAGAAGGTAACCCCCTATAAGAAAATTAATGATATTAGCATACCAAGGAATTGAGTTTTTACAAGCATAAATAGCACAAATACGTACATTGGGAAATAAGTTAGAAATTTCCCCCCTTTCAATATTAGCATGATCCAATCTAGATAGATGGTCCGCTATGAAATTTTTAGCTCCTTTTTTATCCTTGATCTCCACATCAAACTCTTGCAAACAAAAAACCCATCTAATAAGTCATGGTTTGGAATCTTTCTTTGTGAAAAGGCACCTCAATGCTTCATGTTCCGACCACACCGTGACCTTGGAACCAAGGAGATAAGAGCTAAATTTTTCAAAAGAAAACACAATTGCCAAGAACTCCTTTTTCGTGGTTGTATAATTCACTTGAGCTCTGGTGAGAGTATGACTTTCATAGTAGATGGTATGAAAAACTTTCTTCCTCTGTTGGCCTAAAATCGCTCCCATTGTATAGTTACTAGCATCACACATAATCTTAAATGGTAAGTTCCAATCCGGTGATGCTATGATCGGTGTTGTGATTAGCCTTTTCTTTAACAAGTTAAATGCCTGCAAACACTTATCATCAAAGTTAAATGCAACATCTTTTATCAACAAATTAGAAAGCGATTTAGCAATTTTAAAAACATTCTTAACAAATCGACTATAAAAACTAGCATGACCAAGGAAACTTCTAATACATTTAACATTAGTTGGGGGAGGTAATTTATCTATAACATCAATTTTAACTCTATCTACCTCAATTCCTTTTTAAGAGATCTTATGTCCTAGAACTATTCCTTCTTTTACCATAAAATGGCATTTTTTTCCAATTAAGAGCAAGGTTAGTTTCCTTACACCTTTCTAAGACCAACACAAGATTATTAAAACAAGACTCAAAATCACGACCATATAATGTAAAGTCATCCATGAAAACTTCCATAAATGTTTCAATAAAATCATGAAATATGGCCATTATACATCTTTGAAAAGTGGTTGGGGCATTGCAAAGACCAAAAGGCATCCTCCTATATGCAAATATGCCATAAGAAAATGTGAATGTGGTTTCTTCTAGGTCTTCCGAGGCTATAGGTATTTGCATATATCCCAAATAACCATCTAGAAAATAGCAAAATTTATTTCTTACCAATCTCTCTAACATTTGATCAATGAATGGTAATGGAAAATGGTCTTTTCTAGTAACATTATTCAATCTCCTATAATTTATGCATACTCTCCATCCTGTCACTGTACATGTTAGGATGAGTTCATCATTTTCATTTGTTATTATAGTCATTCCCCCCCCCCCCCCGTTTGGGTACGTATTGAATCGGACTAACCCAACTACTATCGATAATAGGATAGATAATACATACATCAAGGAGTTTAAGTATCTCTTTTTTCCCTACTTCTTGCATAGCGGGATTGATTCTCCTTTGGGGTTGCACTACCAGTTTGAAATTGTCCTCCATTGGTATCTGATGTATACAATAACTTGGACTAATTCCTTTTAAATCGGATGTCATGTTTTTTCAGTACTACAACAAACATCTCTTCTTCCAAATTTGCCAACAAAGAAGAAATAATTACTAATTTTGCATTTTCCTCTAAAAGCACATATTTTAAATGAGAAGGAAGAGTTTTAATTTCAAAATTTTCACCTTTAGGAGGGGACTATTATCCTTCATATTTCCTTTTTCATTGTGCTCTTTCTCTAAATCATGTATCAACTCTCTTTCTCTTTCTTTCATTTCCTCCTCTTTCTTTGGATGTATTAGACACTCTTGAAGCTCATTATCAAAAATAATTTCCTCTTGTTTTGTCTCTACACATTCTTGACCACCATCAACAAAATAAATGGACTCTTCAAAGTCATATGAGGGGTGCTTCATTACATTGTTCACATTAAAAATCATTTATTCCTTATTGAACTTTAAAGTGATTATTTGACCATGAACATCAATTAAAGCCCTTGCTGTGTTCAAAAATGGTCTACCCACTATCAAAGGTACTTTTTTGTCTTCTTCCATATCTATTATGACAAAATCAACTAGAAATATGAAATTTCCCACTTTCACCAATAAATCTTCTATAATTCCTTTAGGCCTCTTTATGGATTTATTCGCCAATTGTAGCTTCATTTGGGTCTCTTTTATGTCTCCTAGATTTAATTTCATACAAAATAAATAAGAAATTAAATTTATGCTAGCACCCAAATCACATAATGCATGACCAACAAAAATTTCCTCTTAATTCACATGGAAGTGTAAAACTCCTAGGATCCTCTAACTTAGCTAGAATTTTGTTCATTAAAATTACACTACAATTTTTAGACAATTGAACCGTTCTTATGCCTTCTAGCTTTTTCTTACTAGTACAAAGCTCTTTCATAAACTTAGCATATTTAGGCATGTGTAATAATGCTTCATCAAATGGTAAATTTACATGAAACTTTTTTAACATGTCTAAAAATCTAGTTAATTGTTCATTATGCTTTTCTTTCCTAGCTAAAGATGGATAAGGTAATTGAGACTTATCAAGAATAGTATAAACTAATTTTTCCTTACCTTTACCTTTCTCAACAATAGGAGATACCTCATTAAAAATTTTGGGATTAGAAACACTTACCTCCATTGTTGGTTCCACCATTTTAGAAGAATTCTTACAACTTTCAACTACTTGCACCCCTTTCCCACTTCTTATAGTGATTGCCTAGGCTTCCTCCTTTGTATTTTGGTTCACATTAGAAAGGAATGTTCCTTGGGTTCTATTGGATAATGAATTGGCAAGTTGCCCTACTTGATTTTCCAAATTTCTAATGGATACATATTGGTTTCTTATCCAAATGTCTTGGGGTTTTCACTTAGCTTCTTAGTTAGCTGAAATAAAAGTTTGGGAAGCCATGAAATTAGCAATCATTTCTTCTAAATTGGTTTTCTTTTCTTGTGGGTCTTGTGGTTTTTGAAATCCAGGTGGTTGATAAGTTGAAAGGTAATATGGGTGGGTATTACTATTAGAAGCTAAATTTTGGTTAAATGGGGCCCTAGATTAAGGGTTAGATGCTTGATTCTCTTCTCTCCATGAAAAATTTTGATAGTTTCTCCATTCCTGGTTATAAGTGTTGTTACAAGGGTTTAAGGCATTTATTTCCTCAACTAGACCTTCCTCATTCTGGTTTGCTCCGTGATTTCTTGCAAAAATATCAATTCCATTCGATAATATTGATACATTTTGAGCCTTAAGTTCATTTATCTGCTTCAAATGCACTTTTCTCATTAATTTCATTTATGCCTTAAGCATTGCTATTTCATCTACACTATGTAATCCCTATTTCTTTTGTGTGACTTTTGAGCTTACCTATTGAGTATCATTGGTTGCCATCTCATATAAAAGCAAGAATATTTCTTCAGGAATTTTGTTCATAAAGCTCCCATTTAATGTTGTTGTTGGGAATTATTGGTTACATGCATCTCATACATAAGCGGAATTTAAAATTTTTAACCAATAGATCTGATCTTGCCATGAATTTACAATATACATATTAATAAGAACAAGAAAAATCACCTTTGATTTTTGTTGAACAGTTGATTTTCCTTTCCACCGAGTTGTTGCAAACCATAGTGTCCAAAATTGAACACCTCCAATGAGTAATCCACACTAGAGAAGGATTGAATGAACCAACAAAGGGGAAATACAAGGCTGTTAGAGAGAATGCCCTAGAGCCCATGCAATAGGGATATATTTCATATGTATGAATTCATATTCTCAATAAAAAGGCATCATTAATTTATTAATGCTATGTTTAAATACATGAGTTTGTAAATCTTAAATTAATAAATGAAGTCCTAGATATTATAAACACAGTGCAAAGGCAATCATGAAGTTTTCATGATATGAGATGTCTATTGCATGTAAATGTGTTAATATCTAAATATCCCTAGTCATAGAATTAACAAGACAGGACATTGTTAATTCGGACAGACTAGCACATGTTATGCTTTTTGAATGATTCAAGCAGTGGTTCTCATAACTGTAATTATGGAAGATAATCAAAGCTAACATGTGGATGCTTGTTAGAAGAACAAGTTCATTGGAGACCTGCAAAGAGAATCCTCACATGGATATTAAATCTATGTCAGTAAGGAATCTCTTCATAGCAGTTGTGCAAGTATCCTTAGACTTGAGATCACCAAGGTTATCTTAAGTAGCAAGTGGTATACTTTGACTCCATAACTGATTACTTGCAACTGGAGGTGTTCGTTTGTGGACACTATGGTTTGCGACAACCCGGTGAGAAGGAAAATAAACTGTATAATAAAAATCAAATGTGATTTTTCTTATTCTCATTAATATGTATATTTTAAATTCATGGCAAGATCAGATCTATTGGTTAAAAATTTTAAATTTTGCTTATGTATGAGATGCATGTAACCGATAATCTCCAACATGGTATCAGAGCCTCGATTTTGCCATGAATCTACAATTCTATATTTTCGCGGAATAGTTTTTATTTATTTTTGAGTTATTTATTTCATGAACTTTAAAATATCAGATTTGATTGTTCATGAATAAGAAATATTGATTTCTGGATGTATGTGATCAAATCTATAAAACGAAAAATAAAAACGATTCTTGTGAGAAAAGAGCCATTGTGAATGGCATGAATGGCTTTTATTTTTCAATAAAGTTTAGGGGTTGTTCTAAATTAATTTTTTATTGATACACTCTACGATCATTTTGATGACAATTTATGTGTTTAATATGTGATATTAAACCATAGGATCAAACGAAATTAAAATCGAACAAGTTTTGCATGAAAAACTAGTTTAGTCGAAAAGTTCGATAAATTGGTGTTCTTCGTGTGTTCTTAGTATGTTCTTGATGTGTTCATGTTTATAACAATTTTTAATCTTCTAAATATGATATATTAATGTGTTTTAATTAATTGGATTAATTAAAATGGGCCTTAAATTAATTGGATTAATTTTAATTCATTAAAACCACTTAATGGGCTTAATTGTATTTACGGACTTGGTTTAAATTAGTGAATGACTTGGTGGGCCCAAGGAGCTGATTTAAATTAAATATTATAAACTATAATTAAGTTTATTAATGGGTTTTAAGGGCTGGAGTGGGCTTGGCTCATTCCAAAAGGCCCAAATGATCTAATAGACATAAAACTAGTTTGTGTGTGAACACATTTAGGGTTTAGTTTGGTGGGTTTTGGCCTACCCTTTATCTAAAGCCCAAAATTGATTATTTTAATTATTTAATATGATTAATTAATTAATAATCAATTGGATTAATTATTAAGGCAAGAACACATGCATGCAAAAAGGTTTCCTAAAATGAAAGTTTTCAAAATGGAAAAAGTTTCCTAATTTGATCACATTATTAAAATAACTCAAAAGTAAGTTTCAAGAGTTGAAACAAAGTTAGTAATCCAATATATACTTTACTTTATGCATTAGAAATGCATATAAGGGCATATGATTGGCATGATGGATAGTTATAGACAAGGCCCAATGTGATTGAGCATTATGCATGTTTTGGCCAAATGAGGACTTTCATGTCCCGGCTACTTTTTTTTGTTTGTATTTCTTTTTCAAATTGTAATATATAATTAGATTACTTAGATTAGAATTAGAGATAGGATGGAGACCACTATCAAGGAGCAAGATGGGCCGGATAGAGATCCAACAAGATTAAAGATAATGTAATTATTTTTACTTGTTTGAATCATTCATACTACCTAGGGGTGACCTTTTGATTTCCCTTTTAGCTCGGGGAAATCAATGTAGTAAAGTCCATTACTATAATATATTTTTATGCTTATATTTATGTGATAGATATAGGATGCATATCAATGAATGCCAACCATGTACGATGAGACTTAATTAACTAAAACCCTCAAATAAATACTAAGGTATATAAGCCTTCCATTAATTTGGGGAGAACCAGAGTTCTTTATAGTGTGGGTTGTTGACCAAAGTCAAGCTCACATTATATCGAATATTTTTGAATCTAATTAAATTGGTCATCTTAGCTAGCCCATTAGCTTGTTAACCAAAGTCAAGGCTAATGGTTCTAAAGGCAAGATTAGGGAATGCATATATGATATGCATGTATCAAGAGTTGATAACCTAATGATCCAATAGTTGTGTAGAGACACAATTGGTATAGAGATACCTACCTTTCAAGGGTATGGAGTTTGGCTTGTTAACCACAGTTGAGGTCAAATTACATATCAAGGATTGGATATTGGCCCATTAAGAAAACCGTCAGGTTTCTCGGATTATATAGTGAGGGCTATTAATTCGCAATAAAATAGTGGGAGTAAATGGATTAATTGAAGACCTTATTAATGCATACATATATATGAACATACTCTCATATGTTTTCTTTTTCACATCTAGGTCATAATTATGAGAACATCAAACATTAATATATGATCAATCTTGGATAACAAGCTGGTTGGCAGCAACTATTCTGACTGGATCAGGCAAGTAAGAATTGTTCTCAGAGCTGAAAAGATCCATTATGTCTTGGATAAAGATCCACAACCACTTCCATCAGATGATACCATTAACGAGATCAAAGGCACTTATCGAAAATAAATAGAGGATAGTGAAGCAGCATCATGTCTAATGCTTGGTGCTATGTCCTCGGAGCTTCAGAAGCAACATGAGATGATGGATGCTAGAACCATCATTTTGCATCTAGAGGAGATTTATTCTTCTAAGGCTAGGACTGAGCAATATGAGATTGCTCGAGCTCTATTTAGCTGCAAAATGGTGGAGGGCACTTTGGCTGCTACTCATGCATTGAAGATGTATGGGTATATTGAGCATTTGAGTAGACGTGGATGTGTAATGGATAATGATCTATTCATAGATTTAATCTTATACTTGTTGGCTCCAAGTTATGCACCTGTCGTGCTTAACTTCAACATGAACAAGATCCAAGTAACTATTCCTGAGTTAATCGGCATGCTCAAAATAGCTGATGGGTCCTTGAAGAAGGATCTGATATTGTCGTGAATTTACAATATACATATTAATGAGAGTAAGAAAATTACATTTGATTTTTGTTGAACAGTTGATTTTCCTTCTCACCGAGTTGTCGCAAACCACAGTGTCCAAAATTGAACACCTCCAATGAGTAATCAACACTAGAGAAGGATTGAATGAACCAACAAAGGGGAAATACAAGGCTAGCCAAAATCCCTTGATGCTAGCAAAGGGAAAGTGGTGGCTAGGTTTTTGAGAATGAGAGAATTTCTTTTCTCTTAATTGTTCACCTTATTACCCTTAAACCCTATCAGTTGGATTTTTATAGTTAGGTTAAAAATCCAACTTCATAATAGGATTGGGCTCTTTAAAATTGCTGGAAAAATATTAAATGGGCTTCTGGAATTATTAATAATTTATTTGGGCTCAATTAAATCCAAGTTAAGTCCTTTCACAAAAGACTATGCACAAAACCCACATACTAGGCCTTTTGTGCATATACTTGGATTTAATCACCCAAATGAATTCCAAATCAATCCAAATTAAATATGTAGGCTCCATAATACTTATAAATATATTTAATTTATTTTGGTCCAAGAATTAGGCCTTTAAGGCCTTCTGTCTATAGTTGGTATGAAACCCTTCCTCTTGAGGGTTTCTGCACCAAAGCCATACTTTTGGGCCTTTTTTAATTTCTCTAATGGATCTATTAATTATTATATCAGCTCTATAACAATTATAGTCTAATAATAATTAATTATGAAATATAATATTTCAATTAGGTCTATTTTACAGAACATTTCTAAAAAGTTCTGTGAATAATTTTACTTGATCATAATTAATTAAACTCTTTAATTAATTATTCTCTTATTCACTTCTCTATTCCAATAATAATATCAAATATTATTATCCTTGTCTTTTTACCATTTTATCCTTTTCTCTATATGTGTGTGACCTATTGGATTCCTATCCATATTAGCAGTATAATATGTAATTATGAGTTTTATTCAAAACTCACATGATTTAAACTCCTTTAAATCATTTTATCAATCCCTATTGATATTTATGATAAACTATTATACAAGTCATGAGCGGCCTCTAGCTAGGCATCATGACTACCCAAATATTAGGAAAGTCAAGTGGTTTGACTATACCCTTCCATAGAAACAGTTACCGTGCAATTACTCCTTTCACCACTTTTATCTCAATAAGATTCCGAGTATGGATTTCTGTCAACTCATATAAATCTAATTATATATGTTCTATTAATTTAACCATTGTTACCAAAATGCCCTTCATGGATCTCTATGCATCTTGGCATATTACTTTGGCCAGAGATTCTCTGAATAAGGTAATTATAAAATCATACGAGATAAATTCCCTTAATAAATCTAGGATGGTGAATCCTTTGTCAATCACTCAACTATCTTCAAGTAGGTCATGATACACCCAACCTCCTTACTATGTTCACCTCCAGTTTGAAGTAATCAGTTATGGAGTCAAAGTATACCACTTACTACTTAAGATACCTTTGGCAATCTCAAGTCTATGGATACTTGCACAACCGCTATGAAGAGATTCCTCACTGACATAGATTTAATATCCATGTGAGGATTCTCTTTGCAGGTCTCCAATGAACTTGTTCTTCTAACAAGCATCCATATGTTAGCTTTGATTATCTTCCATAATCACAGTTATGAGAACCACTGTTTGAACCATTTAAGAAGTATAACATATGCTAGTCTATTTGAATTAACAATGTCCTATCTTGTTAATTCTATGACTAGAGATATTTATATATTAACACATTTGCATGTAATAGACATCTCATATCATGAACACTTTCATGATTGCCTTTGCACTGTGTTTATAACATCTAGGACTTCATTTATGAATTTAAGATTTACAAAATCATGTATTTAAACATAGCATTAATAAATGAATGATCCCTTTTATTAAGAATATTGGTTCATACATATGAAATACATCCCTATTACATGGGCTCTAGGGCATACTCTCTAACAATTGTGTCCAGTAAGGACCTCGTAGCTTGATTTGTACCTGCATATAAGATAAGCATTAGTTGATAAACTGGAAATTTATGGTGTGGACAACTTTTTAAGAGTCTTCTGAATCGTTCCTAAGCCTTATGGAATGGCTTCTTATAAAACTGTTGAAATTCATTAATATTTTTCCCAATAAGGGTTGTTTTAGTTGGTGGAAAAAATATACACAAAAATTTCTCTTGCATTTGTTGCCATAATTGGATAGATTGATTTGGTAGCATGTGCAACCAATCTCTAGCTTTACTAATGCGGGTAAAAGGAAACAACTTAAGTCTAATGGCATCCGTTGACACATTTAGGATTTGAACTATGTCACTAAATTCTAAGAACATATCTAAGCATTACGCGGAATCCTCCATCTCTGAACCTAAAAATTGATTCCTTTATACCATTGTGATGGTAGCGGGTTTTATCTCAAAAGGTTGGTGATAAGGTATCCTAATGGTTCTATGTTCTTTATTCCACCTAGATATTGCTTAGTTTCTAATGGTTCTAGGTCTAAACCCATCCCCTTGAGCTTGGTAATTTATGCCTTCTATCCTAGGGTGTTGATCATTTACAAGTGGATCAATATTAGGTAAGTTATTATCATTAAGAGACGGATCTCCTTATATCCCTTGATTATTCATGGTGGCTCTTAATATCCAAATCATATGATAAGTCCTCTTAATTTTAGGGTCTATGGGCAAGATTGGTTTATCTCTTACCATAAACTATTGAAACCTGCGAAAGTAACAAGAATAAATTAAATAAAAGAATAGAAATAGAGAAAAGAAAAGAAGAAACACATAAAAATTCACTTTAAAAATCCAAAACAATGAACAAATGATAATTGTTTCCCCGGCAACGGCACCAAAAACTTGACCAGTGTCTAGCAAGTGTACTAGATCGGCTAGTAATATAGGGAAAAGTATATTAAAATCCCAAATATTGTATCCAAGGGAATCCTGTGTTTATGTGAAAATTTTAGATTTTTAGAATGAAAACTGTGTGAGAGAGAAGGAAAATCCCAAAGTTGTAATGGTTTATAAATGACTAAATTAAATAGTAAACTAAAGTGAACAAACGAAAGTTAAAACAATTAAACTCGAATTTAAATGAAAATAAGTAAACAAAATTGGTAAAATGCAATATTGGAGCAATTTTCACTAAAGGACTATCCATCCTAACTTATATCATAATGACTTAATTAAAAAGAGTACACAAGTGATAATGAAGAAATCAGAAGAAAAAGGTAAGATATCTCAACATAAGAATACCATTCTTAAGCATTAAACCTTTCTTGTTTAGAATTATTCAGCACTTAGCATAAAAATCTGATTTTAACCTCCTAGATGTCTAATAAATTCTTTTGCAAGTAAATTTAAGTTTCATCTTTTCTCAATTTTAACTTTTCTTAGTTTTATTCTATTATTACCAATACACGACTACACCTTAATGTAGAACATAATCATGCATTAATACCAATAAATTAACCTAAGAACATGCAAACCAATAATTACGCATAAATCAATCATCAACTATTAATTCAAATAAGTCAACAATTAAATTATAAATAACCTAAGGTAAGAATTTGCATAAAACCAAGAAATAATCAACTTGTATCATATTAAGTGTGTAAAGTTAAGGATACAAGTATCCTTTAGCAAAAGTAAAGAGAACTATTACCTATTCATATTGAAAATTAAAATAAAAATTAAGAAAAAGAACAAAAAACATGGAGTGTGGAAACTCCCTTAATCAATCGGTTACTAGAAAAAATAGAGGAAACTCCCTGCTCCAAGCCTTTGCTCTTTTTCTGCTAAGAAAAATAACGTAAAACTAACTATGCTAAATTTTAGGTCTAGTTCCTCTCCCCTTTGTTTAAGTGCTTTGGTGTTTTTATAGATGAAAAATCCTGCCAAAAGAAGAAGTTTTCATTTTGTAAACTCACTAAACCAAGTTGTAGAAGAATTCATCTTAAAAAGGAAGTCTTTATCGTGTTTGCTCATTAATCACTCAAAAGAGTGATTTCATCACTCTGAAGAGTGACCTTTTTGCCTTGGGAGAGTGATACCTTTTGTACTTTGAACTCATAATTTTTGACTCTTTAGTTGAGTGACTGCTCACTCAGCTGAGTGATACTCAGTACTCAAGAGAGTGATGGTCTTCTGCCTTTTACACATAAAGTTAGTGTTTCCTGAAATCATAATAATGCCCCTAAACTTCTTTTTTTCCAATTTAGTCATCTTTTTTCTTCAAATTGACCTTGAAAAACTCCAAAACCTTTAATTAACTCACAAAACACAAATTCTAACTAATTAAACACAAATTCAACTAAATTGACTAAATTAACCATTTAAAACACACTAAAACTAACTTATAATTCATAATTATCAATGGCAGTTTCTCAATCACTTCTACCTTAGCCCTATCGATCTCTATTTCTCTCTCAAATATCTTGCGTCCTAAAATAATACCTTCTCTCACCATAAAATGGCATTTCTCCCAATCAATACCAAGTTAGTCTCTTCACACCTACTTAGTACTAAAATCAATATGCTTTAAATAGCTCTTGAAGTCCCTTTCAAAAATTGTAAAGCCATCCATAAACACCTCTATAACTTTCTCTATAAAGTTATGGAATATTGCCATCATACACCACTAAAACGTAGCTAGTGCATTACACAATCCAAAGGGCATTCTTCTATAAGTAAAAGTGCTTTAAGGGTAGGTGAAGGTTGTTTTCTCTTAATCCTCAGGGGTTATAGGGATTTGTAAATACCTCGAATACCCATCTAAAAAGCAATAAAATCCATTCCCCCCTAACCTCTCTAGTATTTGGTCAATAAATGGCAAGGGGAAGTGATCTTTCCTAGTTACACTATTTAACCTCCTATAGTCGATGCATACTCTCTAACCCATAACCATACGACTCAGAATGAGTTCATTATGCTCATGTGCCATCATTATCATCCATCGCTTTTTAGGAACACACTGTACCAAGCTTACCCAACTACTATTAAAGATAGGAAAGATTATACCTACATTTAGCAATTTCAAAACCTCTTTTTTAACAACTTCTTGCATTATTGATTTAATCTTCTTTGAGATTACAGAACTAGTTCGTAATCCTCATCCATTGGGATGTGGTGAGTGTAATAGATTAGGCTGATCCCCTTAAGATTTAATGTCTCCCATCCGATAGCTCCCTTGTGCTTCCTTAGCACCTCTATCAACAACTTTTCTTTAACACCTGTCAAAACAGAATATATTATTACTGGTTTTGTTCTATCCTCCAAAAATGCATACTTTAAACATGAGGGAAAAGGTTTGAGTTTAGTTTTCGAATCTCCCTTTGGTAGTTCAAACCCTTATTCATTTGATTCCTCTTCTTCACATTCTTTCTTCAGCTCCTTCACAATTTCTTTTTCATTATTGGTCAAGTCCTTTTCCTCAGCCACATACATCAAGAAAATTCTTTAATGGGTCATTCAGTAGGATTTTCTCTTGCATTTCTTCCTTACAGTTCTTAATAACATCCACAAAGTACAGTGACTTCTCAAATTCACATAATGAGTGCTTCATTACCTTGTTTACATCAAACACTATCTCTTCGTTGTTGAATCTCAAAGTTATCATCTAACCATGTACATCTATGTGTGCTCTAGCTGTATTTAGGAATGGTCTTCCCATGATCAATGGAACCTTTTTGTCCTCATCCATGTCTATAACTATGAAAGCTACTGGGAAAATGAAATTGTCCACTTTGACTAGCAAATCGTCAATGATTCCCTTTGTATGTTTGATAGAACGATCCACTAATTGAAGGGTCATCCTTGTTTCTTTGATATCACCCAGCTTTAACTTCTTGCAAATGGAATATAGCATTAAATTTATACTGGCTTTCAAATCACATAATGTATTTCCCATAAAATTTTTCCTTAATTCACAAGGTAGTGTAAAACTCCTTAGCTCCTTTAATTTAGCTAGAATTTTATTTGTGAGAATAGCACTACAACTCTTAGACAACTGAATAGTACATATCCCTTCTAGTTCCTTTTTACTTGAGCACAAATCTTTCACATATTTTGGCATATGGAGTAAAGCTTCAACAAATGGCAAGTTAACATGCAATTTCTTGAACATATTTAATAACTTTTCTAATTGCTCATTGTTTTTGTTTTTCTTTCCTAGCTATTGAAGGGAATGATAAATCTCAAAGTTATTGACTTTAGAATCTCTTCTACATTTTTAGAGTTAGGATCACATACCTTTATTGTCGGCTCCACCAATTATGCCTTGTAGAGTTCGAATTGGCCAATTGCCCTACTTATGTCTCCAAATTTCTCATAGATAGTGACTTCCATCTTGAATCTTGGCTACACATAAATTGATTTTCGCTAGATATGATGCTAGCAAACATATCCTCTAGACTTGGTTTCTTGTCTTGTGGTGGGGGTGGTCTAGCTTAGAATCCAGGTGGTTAAAAGTGTGTTTGGTGGACTTGAGGAGCTTGATAATAAGTGTTTACTACCACTATAAGAAAATTGCAGAATAGCGATAAAATTTAGCGAGTACAAGAAAAATCGTTGCTAAATCACTGACATAGCGATAGAATTGCTACAAAAAATGAATTTTGTCACAAATGTTGGTAGGGATGCAAATGAACATATATTTTGCAACAATTTAGCAAGAACATCGACAATTTATTGCTAATTCTGGTGCCTAAATTTTAGCGCAAAATTTAGCAAAAATTTGGTGAGTACAACAGTCAAGCAAACTAATTAGTTTAGCATGGAACAATGAGTCCACACTAATTAGCAAGAAATTTTATCCTTGCTAATACTTAATTCATGTGGCATGTAAGGTAATTAGTGAGAAAAATATTCCTCGCTAATTCTTGGTTAGGTTGGCATGGTACATGTGAATAGATTAGTGATAAATTTTTTTCTCGCTACTTTAGTGAGGACATTAATCCCTACTAATTCCTAAACCATATGGCATGTGAAGTAATTAGCGAGGATACAAGTTCTCACCAATGTAGCTACGACTAAAGTTTTTGCTAGTTAGCGAGAAAAATATCCTCGCTAATACGTGGTTAGGTTAGCATGGTACATGTGAATAGAATAGCGAGAACTTTGTTCTTGCTACTTTAGCAAGGACATTAATCCTCGTTAAATCCTGAATCATATGGCATGTGAAGTAATTAGCGAGAATACAAGTTCTCGCCAATTTACCTACGACTAAAATTCTTTTTAATTAGCGAGAAAAATATCCTCGCTAATGCTTGGTTAGGTTAGCATGGTACATATGAATAGATTAGTGAGAACTTTTTTTCTCGCTACTTTAGCGAGGACATTAATCCTCGCTAAATCTTGAATCATATGGCATGTGAAGTAATTAGCGAGGATACAAGTTCTCAGTAATTTAGCTACGACTAAAGTTCTCACTAATTAGCAAAAAAAAATGTCCTCGCTAATGTTTGGTTAGGTTGGCATGGTACATGTGAATAGATTAGCGAGAACTTTTTTTCTTGCTACGTTAGCGAGGACATTAATTCTCGCTAAATCCTGAATCGTTGGCATGTGAAGGTTTTTGCGAGAAAAACAATTCTCGCCAATTTTGCTATGATTAATTTTCTAGCTAATTAGCGAGAGAAATTGTCCTAGCTAATGATTGGTTTTATTGGCATGTTACATCTGAACTAATTAGCAAGAACAAAAGTTCTCGCTAATTTAGCTAGGAAATGTTTCCTCGCTAATGCCCGATTCATATGGCATGTGAAGGTTTTTACGAGGATCCAAGTTCTTGCCAATTTAGCTACGATTAATTTTCTCGCTAATTAGCGAGAGAAATTGTCATCGCTGATAATTGGTTCGGTTGGCATGTTACATGTAAACTAATTAGCGAGAACTCATCGATGTCCTCGCTAATACCTAATTCATTCTTTTTTAATGCACCTAATTCATTCTTAATATTTAATTTTTTTTTACATCTAATATGACTGACATTCAGTCTAACTAATTTTTCTAAAATAGTTTTTCAAGAAAAAAAATTGGATAATTAGCTAAAACTATATCCTACTTATTTTTTATATGATTTTAATTCTAAATATTTAGATTTTATTTATATTTAGTTAAATTATTTAATTTAATAAATTTATCTAATATTTTTTTCTTGCAAAACTTAGATGAACTAAATTATTATTATTATTTAAATTAACTAAATTGAATGAAATTATTATATTTATATTTAATAATTAATATTAATTATATAATAAAGAAATTAAATTACATGAATATATTTCTTACAAAATTAGCTTGAAAAAAATTCTTGCCAATTTTTCTTGAGCCAAATCCTAGCTAATTACAAAATTAGCTTGGAAAAAAATTATCGCAAATTTTGCGAGAGCCAAATCCTAGCTAATTACAAAATTAGATTGGAACTAATACAATCAGTGAAAAATCAAGCCTAGCTAATTTAGCTAGGTAAATTTTCCTAGCTAATGTCCATCATGAATAAATTGTGAGAGTTGTTGTCCACGCTAATTTGGCATGAGCATTTTGCTAGCTAACTAATACAAACACAAGGTAATTGCCATGATCATTTTCTCTTGCTAAAGTTTATCGAGAGTTATTTGTTCTCACCAATGTTGAAAACCCCATTTCTATTTTCGCGAGATAAAGATTAATTTTAGCGAGATTTCATTAGAAATTTCAAAAATCTCTCTGCTAAAGAAAAATCCCCAACTCTCTTTTACTTTTTTTTGTTGATCTCTGCTAAAGAAAAATCCCCAACTCTCTTTTACTTTTTTTTTGTTGATCTCTGCTAAAGAAAAACCCTAGATCTCGCATTGCCTAATCCAGCAGTTTCGGATAAAGAGATAGCTTGAGATACTGTAAGTTATTTTGCTTTTCATATTTGCTTTACTTTTGTCTACATTGAATCATTTTTGGTGAGGAACATTTGATTTGAACGTTGAACACATAGCTTAACTTATATGTACGTATTATGTTTTTATTAAGATCTGTAGTAGATCTCTTTCTATCTTTAAACATTCTGTTAATTCATGTTGCTGTAAAAAAGAAACACATGTTTCAGTGGATAAAGCAATTGAATGCTCCACTAAGGGAGATCGATCCTGAAATAGCTAACATCATTGAACTTGAGAAAGCTAGGCAATGGAAGGCTTGCTATATCTTTTAATTCAAGTTTTTTTTGTAGGAATTCCGATAAATTTGACGTTTATAGCTTGATGTCGAATGTTATTTGCTTATTTTACACCATTAGGTAATGACTGGGGATTTAATATTTGAAAATATTAGGGACTTGAACTCATTCCTTTAAAGAATTTTACATCATTGTCGGTGATGCAAGCAATTGGTTCTATTATGACTAACAAATACAGTGAAGGGTATCCTAGGGCCAGATATTATGGAGGAAATGAGTATGTTTATGCTGAATCAATTTTAACCCTTCATATTGGATTCTATTTCAGGCTTTTGATTGAAGGGAGTGAAAAAACTTGGAAGCAAGACCAAAGGATTCGGCTATAGCATGTTGACATTGGCGGTTACCTACATAGCCATGACAAGAAATACCAGCGTATAGCTAGGGGTCAACAAGAGGTGAGGAACTACACTGCTTTTCTATTAGTTACATTATTTACTAGATTATTTCATTTATAAGAAACCAAAAAGCTATTAGTGTTTGTAATCAGAAACGTTTTATTTAGTTTTTCTTAATCTTAAATTATGTTGTCCTTTGGTAGCAATTATTACAAGCTCTATGCTACTTTGCACTTTTGTTTTTGGTCTCTGCACTTTTTTGTTACTGATATATAGGGTTTTACAAGTTTGTGGTGTGCGTGAAAAGCATGCAAATATTGTTTGGCTGGCAGCAGAAAGTGTTTACCTCCCAGTCACTAAGAGCAAGTAGAACATACATATACTATTGATTTCGCACTTCGCCTAGTAAGAAGAAGGTGCATGGGTTTTGAATTTTAGGGGTGGCTGGTGCCTGTTATTATAGTTAGTAGTTAATAGATGTTTCCATTGAATGATGAAATGTATTCTACTTAGCAGAATGCAGTGAGTCATCTTATGACTATAATTTATGGCATGATATAATATCTTTTTGGGTGTTATTTTAATTAATGTTTTTGGCTATGTCAATGCATTTATGCAATTCAAAAAAGATGTCTGGGAGGCATTTTAAGAATGTAGAGCATGCTGGAGAGTTTAACTGGCTTCGTGGTTTACATTACGATTTTACGAGTAAAAAGGCACAATTGATATTATGAAAATGTAATTCTCTGGTAACTTTACTATACAAACAAAGAGTAAAACTATGTAACATGGGTAGGGTATATAGAATAGTAATTAAGGGTCCAAATTCATTATGCCAACAGCTTTATTTCACTAGTCTATGGTATGGATGGAAAAGGGGCCAGTAGGAACTTTATTGAATTTACCTCTGTTAAAAGTTATTTTGTTAGGATGAGAGAATTACATCCTTTAGTGATAGATGTATGTATGCCATATCCTTGTCAAGTTCTTTGCTTGGCTTATCTTATTGCATAACTAAGAGTCATTTGGTGTTGGATGGAAAACGGATACTCATGGTATATTTTTGCTGACAGAGAGAGATGTATATAATACTTGTTATATCTTTACTATTTATGTTTTAATTTGCATATTTTTACATATGTACTTATTCAATCTGTGTATTACATTCTAATCATATGGAGTTATATGCTTTTTAAATTAAAGAGAATGCATATCTTATTTATTACGGTCAACATGCAGTCATTGTCTGGATCCCCTGCTAACTTTCAAGTTTACACTACATTGTTGAAACCTCATGAGAGAATCATGGCACTTGATCTTCCCCATAGTGGACATCTTTCACCATGGTGGACAATGATATATGTACTTGCAGAGTATGATGCAGATGTTTATTTCCATTTGCATACAAACACAAAAAAGATATCTGCAGTCTCCATATTTTTTGAGATAATGTCTTTCAGAGATGAAAGTACTGGTTATATTGACTATGATCAGGTACTCTACCATTTCTATTCTACTGTTTATTATCTTTGTGGTAGTTTTCATTTATAGTTTAGCAACAACTGAACAATGTTAAAAATTTCAGCTTATGATATACGCTTTTATCCTAGTTTCTTTCTGAATGAGCCTGTTTTTCCATTAATGGTAATGCTGCTTCTTTTTATTTCATTTAGCCAAAGAATAATTAGTTTTTTGCAGTAGATGCTTCTCTCTATTGAATCATTTATATATTATGTGAGCCCTGTATTTGTTATTCTATTATTTATGGATGAATATGTGAACAAAAAATCATAAAATGTTAGAGAATAATACTTCAATCTCCTAGTTTCATGGTTTAATAAGTCAGTCACATGATAACTGAAAAATTGTAAGACCTGCATCTCGTGAGAATAAGTGGTTATGTAATTGAATGTATAAAAAACTCCTTTTCAGTCTACCCATTCATCTATATCTCTCTGATGAATTGGTATATACTAAGCCCTAAGTCTTTCTTGTTCTCTTTTCTTTTCCCTATTTTGCTACTAGAATTGTTATACATGGTTTAGTTAACTTTAATACTATGTTTAGTTGGTTAGTTTTAATTAACTTTAGTACCGTGTTTATCAAAATAAACAACAAATAAATCTTATAAAAATGCCTAGAAATACTATTTCTGTATACCTAAAAAGAATAGTTAATATTATATTTACTATGTTTTTGCATCTATTTTAATTTTTTTCTTTTTGTACTATGTTCTTTATTTTCTTGTATACCTGGAATTTTTTTATTGCTGAAACTTTTGATTCTTAATTGCTGGAATTTTTAATTTTTTTTTTATGTTTTTTGATGATTTATGTTTTCATTTTTTGTTTGATGATTTATGTTTTCATTTTCTTCAACTTATACTATCATTCTTCCTCTTTCCTTCATATCTCTTATCCCACTTCATCTCTATCTACAAAATCCCTTCATTGTCATCCCGCTTCATCTCTCTTTACAGAATACTCCATTCTTTCTTTTTTCAATTGAGAAGTTAATGATTAAAACACCTTCATCAATTGATTTTTTTAATTTTTGGGTATTTTGATTTCACAGAGCTAGCCTTCTTTTAAAGCGTGTGAAAGAGAAAATTGAAGGGAGTTTAGGTGATTAGAATTCAAAAGAATGGCCATTTTCATTTTGTGTCTCAAAAGTGAGTTTTTTTAGCCTTCTGCTTCTTTGTACTCTTTCTTACTTTGCTTGTGAAGCCATTGAGAACCAACATGTTGATTTGCTTTTGATGGGGTCTCATGCTTTTGGCCCTATTCAAAGGTAATTAATTGATAAAAATCCTATTCTTTGCAAGAATTTGGGCGGTATATTAACATATTGCCTTCTGTTCTTATGCAATAGCCTCTCATATTTCTGTGAAATTAATTAATGCCAACTAACATGATTAAGGTAAATATCAACTAACATGATTAATGTGTTTCCTATTGTATTTATGCAATAGCCTTCCATATTTCTGTGAAATTAATTAATGCCAACTAACATGATTAAGGTAAATATCAATTAATGCAATTTATGAATTAAAATAGTGAATTTTAAATTTAAAGGGATGTGGGTCAGCCCGTAATTAATAATTAATGCCCCATAGAGTGCTACTGCTTGCTGGAATTTTATGTACTGTGAGTCATAATAAATTCCATATTTATAACTAAGAAATTGTTGCTTAATTGTCGAAATCTCCTTATTCTATTTATATGCATTGAATTTTTGCTGCCATCTGTAAAATTGGTCAAACTTCTTTTCACCTGTGATTAAAGAAATTAATTTGCAGCTAATGCTTGTAATTTGAATGAGAATGTTGTGTTGAATCTATATAGTGTAGACTTTAGTGTACATCAATTACATACAAAATGCATGCATCTTAATTTGCTTCATGTATATTCTAAAAGAAAACCCATTCATTCAAATGTAATTTTATCTTCACAAATCCATAATCAGATAATATATATTTCTAATTAGAAACTTTGTCAACATTATCTAATTTGTTCATTTTAAAATTAATAATTGTGCAGATGAATTTCTCTATATGAATATAATAGCACTAAGACAGCGGATTAAGGAGCAATTGCGTCTACTCGCATCAATATATGGTTCACAATATGATCCATCCACAGGGTTATAGATACTACTTACATTATAGTTGTTAGTGTATGTTAGGGCATCTTGGATATCATTTATCGTTGCTATATATGTATGTGTTATTTTTGATATGCAATTAACAATGATATGCATTTGTAAATAGTTATTTTTGATATGCAATTAGCAATGATATCGATTTTTGTTGTTTATTGTTAAAATAGTAAAATTTTTCTATTAATTTAAGAAAAAGTAATTTTAATTTAGTAAGAAATTATTATGTTCAGACAAGTGTTAATTAGCTACAAAGTAGCTATAAAAAAATTCAAGCTAATTTTACTACAATTTAGGTGTAACAAAATTGAAGCTAATTTTGTGAGAATTTAATGGCGAGCATTTAGCGATGGATATTTTATCACCAATTGATTATGAGATAGAGAAAAATGAGTAAAACGGCGACAAAAATAATCTTTTCACAAAATATTTAGCGATAAAAATGTCATTACAAAATTCATGCTAGTATTTAGCAAGAATAATTTTCACGCTAAATTTTGCGATAAAAATATTTGTTGCAAAAGTGCTTGCTAAGTTTTAGCAAGGACTTAATCATTAGCGACAAAATTATGTCCTCGCCAAAATATAGCGACAACATTTGTCCTCGCCAAATTCTGCTAGGATGACTTTTGTTGCAAAATTTTTTTCCTCACTAAATCCTTACTAAATCGATTTAGCTATAAAAAAGTATCATTTAGCGAGGACTTTTTTCCTCGCTATTTTTTTTTGTAGTGTGATGGAGATTGATATTATGGATGGTAACTATGGTTATGGCTACCTTGAGCATGCATGGGTGTATTACATGGGACTTTTGGTTGGGTGTTTGAAGTTGAAGCTTGGTTGCCCTCTCTCTATGAAAAATTAGGGTGATTCTTCCACCTGGGATTGTAGTGGTTAATAAATAGGTCATTTCTCTTAAAATCATACAAGGCATTCACTTCTTGTATTCCTTGAGTGTAGGGTTCAATTGCCTTTGAATCACTCTCCAAGTTACCTCCTTTAAATGCACTTCCATCTTGACTAATTATTGAAACATTTTGAATTATCAGTCCATTAAGCTCTTCTTTTAAAAGCTCCATTTGAGCCTTTAACATTGCAACTTCATCTACAGTGTGAACTCCTTATCTCTTGGTCAATGCCCTTATGCTGGTCCATTGAGCTTCGTTCGTTGCCATTTCATCAAGAAGTAAGAATGTTTCTTTAGGTATTTTGTTAATGAAGCTACCTTCAGATGCTGCATCTAATAAAGGCCTTGTGTTGGGATTACACGTTGCATAAAATGTTGACATTAATTGGTACATTGCAATTTCATGGTGTGGATAGCTTTTCAACAATCTCTTAAACCTTTCCCAAGCTTCATAAAAGGATTCTTCACTTCAATTGCTGGAAATTGTAGATGTTGTTTTTTATACTAGCTATCTTGGTAGGTGGGAAAAACCTAACCAAAAACTTTTCTTATATTTTCTCCTATAGTCGGATGGATTGACTCGAAAGCATAGATAACCAAACTCTTACTTTTCCTATAAGTGTGAAGGGAAAGAGCTTTAGCCATATTGCATCTATTGACACCCTTTGAATTTAGATTGTGTTACTTATCTCTAAGAAAATATCCAAGTGTTGTGTTGGGTCCTTAATCTCCAGTTCTGAAAATTGGTTCCTTTGAACCACGGTGATCATTGTCGGTTTTAGATCAAAATATTGTTGTCGAGGTAGCACTACCATCCTATGCACCTCATTCCACCTTGGAGTGGTGTAATCTCAAAAGGTCCTTCGTCTTTGATCATCATGATTTCTCTCATGTTGTTTCCCTTCTCCTTTTTCATTCTCAAAAGGAAAATCAGGATTCGGTGGATCATTCATGCCTTGAAATTGATTTTTTCTTCTTCTTCAATGCAAAGTTCTCTAATTTCAAGGTCAAACAATGTTAGATGTTGCTGCAAGCAAAATCTATTCATACACCAAAATCACCTTAAAAGAATAGGCAAATAAAAGTAAATAAAAGAAAAGCACAAAAAATAATCAATTAAATATGTAAATAAGCACACCAAATTCCCCGGCAATGGCACCAAAAACTTGTTCGTCAGCTCAGTAACTGCACTAAATCGACAAGTAATATAATAAAGTATATTTAAGAATATCGTACCCATATGACTAGCTTTACATAAAGTTACTTAATTGATTATAATTATACGTTAAAGAATTTCCCAGGTGTATAATGGTGTGAGTTGTGTCTACCAATTTTAAATAACTAAAACAAAAATGAACTAAACAAAAGTGTAAGATTAATAAGTGCAGTAAAAATAGAGTATAAAAGATATGGTAATAATAATGACTAAAAACGCTACTTGGAAATCAAATCCTCCCCATACCCAATGTAAGATTTATTTTAACATAAAATTATATATTTCAGATGTGGAGGACCCAACTAAACCCAAGTTTTCCATTTCGAAGCCGGCTATTCTAACTACCCGATTTCCCATTCTGGATCCAATTCGATAACTAGCTTAAGCACAGGTCAATAAATCCTAGATATGAGTTAGTTTTCCATTTTGGAGCCAACCAACTAAATACCCATTCATTTTCCTCACTATTTTTGGATCTACGACACATTAACTCTAGATCTAACAACCCCCATTCCGAAATCACCATCAAATATACAATAAATGAATGTAAAAATAGAGCATACATGATATCTACTCCAAACAAGCATAAATCCATTAACTTGAATAAGATTAATAGCATAAATACTTTAATAATATCAATATCAAGATAAAAACAAGGGAAAAGAAACATTTGTAAATATATTTAATCAAATGAGCTCATTGTGTTATATGGATATGGGGATTCAAAGATCCCAAAATAACTAGAAGACTATTCACTATGAATATTGTAAAAAGCAAAGATAAAGGAAGAAGAAACTCTTAAACCCATTTTTGAATGATAAATCTAAAGTTGGAGCACCTTCTTCTCTTCTTTCAAAGCTAAACTTGATTGAAACTAAAACCATAACCTTGTAAACTAAACTATATTTATAGTATTTTTGTATTGTAAGTATAAACCCTAATAAAAATGAAGTTTTTACAAGTATTAACTATGTATAAAACCTTAAAAATCTGCAGATAAAGCTAAGAACTATGTACTAAAGCTGAAAACAAATGAAAGAACTTCAAAAACTCATCCTTGAACAAAAAAAAATGCAACTTTTATATTGTTTAAAGAGGCACACGGTGGAGACACTTTGGTGTCAACCATGTGCAATCAGTAAAAAAACACAATCCAGAGACATAGAAAAGCATTGAGGTCCAAATTGTAATTTTACACTCGAGTATGAATCATGTGAAAATTAATAAAAAATAAGCATATAAAGGATTAAATAGTAAAATTAAGACAATAAGAGGATTAAATTGATTTAAAACAACAAAAAGTAACATAAAAGGGTAAAATGGTAGTTTACCATGACATGAAGACTAAAATATAAATAGAGGAGTAAAAAAAATGAAATAAAGATACAACAGAGTACATAAGGGTAAATTGGTCAATAGGCAATAAAATCCATAAACAATAAGGGTGCAAAGGAAATTTGAGTAAATAAATTAAGGGTAAAATTATACTTTAGTCAAAAGTTGAAAAAATAAGTATGAAAAAGTAAATTTGGTAAAGGAAGCAAATTTAAGGACTAAAGTGAAAGGAAACATAATTTCATGGCAAAAAATATCAGAAAGGAGAAATAAATAATAGAATAGTAATTATAAACAAAGAGATCGCAAAAAGGCCAGTCAAGTTGAAAATGAATTTAAATGTTAATTTAGTAAAACATAGAACTCAGACATCACACTAAGAAAACAAAAGAGATATAAATGTTATTTGGTAAAAGTAAGGACCTAAATGAAAATATCATAATAGATGGAAAATTTTAAGAGTAATCAAGGAATCAAATATAATAAAATATGATTCAGTCAGCAGGGAAAGAAATTATAATAAGATGGAAGTTGAATTACATAAGCAATATGCTCAGTAAGGTTAAGTTTATAAACCATGAAGAAATTGAAATAAAGTTCAAACAAAGTGAGATAAATAAAATAATTAAATTAGATGAAAGACCAGGACTAGTAAGTAATTAAATAAAAATGCATGGGCATAAAGGTAATTTAATGTCAAAACAATCAGTAACA
Source organism: Excoecaria agallocha (assembly GCA_037975025.1). NCBI lineage: Eukaryota > Viridiplantae > Streptophyta > Magnoliopsida > Malpighiales > Euphorbiaceae > Excoecaria > Excoecaria agallocha. The sequence goes on from JBBPFJ010000049.1 coordinate 469,885, forward strand.
AAGGTCAAACGGCAAGAAGGTGAACATGTAAGGACATAAAACCAACAAAAACTAAACAATAAATTCGGAAAATTACATACATATAGATAGATAAACAAAAAATAATAACAATAATAACAAAAAAAAGATTATAATAATGATAAATTTATTTAAATGAAATTTTGTATAGTTGTATCCACCATTAGGCAACATTATTGCTTAGCGCATGGTTTGTTGACTATACGTAGGGACAAGAAATTGAGGACACGATGCGGAAGGATCAAAATGGCATATACATGTGATGCGCTTATGGACATGAAGACTAGACAACCCATGTGTAACGATTATAGCATGTAGTAATTGATGTTGTATGTTGGTTGCAAATAAATTGTGAAAGCTAATTATATGTACACATTTTTAAGCACACGTGTATGGAATTTACGGTTGTGTTGCGATGTAAATTGATGATAGACTTAGAAGTTCTATGAATAGTTGGAGTATTGAAGGTGCAGGTTGCATTTTGGGAGTGCTATTTTGTCAATTTATAGGTTAGGGCAGCACGATTTACACGTGGTTATACTATCGAAATTTTCATTAAATGAATAGTAACCATACAACGCCATTATTAACCATATACAATACATAGAAATCATGAATGAACTAAGGGTGTTACAGACCAAGTTCCCATACTTTAGTCGAAATCCTCAATATGCCACCTTTAATCCTTTAATACTTATTTTCCTTTGTTCTTCTTAGCTTCATCTTCTACAAATAACATTTTCAACCATAAATACCCAAAAATCCTCTTTTATGCAAATATTTCAACTCCAAGAAGAAGATGATAATGGAGATAAAGAAGAAATATATTACCTTTAAACAAATCCCATTTCTATAACCTTTCAACAATCACAATACAGCAGAATTTTTGGGAGTTAATGACAGAAAAAGTTTTGATCCTTTAGAGAGAGATGAAGAAAAAGAAAATCAATGTTTCTCTCTTAATATTGCAGACCAAACCACATTAAAACCCCTATTTCATGCAGATTCTATAAAATTAAATGAGATAGCAAAGTTTCATTAAGCTCCCTCTTTATTCCTGCATTCTAAAATATGTCCCCTTTCTTTCTTTCTTTCAATTTTACCCCGAACTTACTATCGTCCCTTTAATTGTACCCTTATTTTACATGCTTAATTATTCATATAAGTATTATAACATCAACTTACCAATTTCCCTTATATGACCTTAATCTATATTTTTTGTTAAGTAATTAAACATTAATCAATTATAATTTCAAATAATCATGCATATTTCTACTAGGGTCAAAGTTGGGGCCTTACAATTCTCTCCCCCTTAAAGAATTTCATCCTCGAAATTCATATCTATTTTAAACAATTATGGATACTATGCTTTCATGATTGCTTCCGATTCCTAAGTTACTCTTTTTACACCATGATGTTGCCAAAGTACTTTGACAAGGGGAATCTGCTTGGTCCTGAACTGTTTAATTTCTCTAGCCAGAATCTCTTTTGGTTCTTCATCATATGAGAAATTTGGTTGAACATGAATATCTTGTATAGGTAGTATATGGGACTCATCCGAATGATATCTATGCAACATAGATACATGAAACACATCATGTAATTTGGGTAATTCTATAGGAAAGGCCAATTTACAAGCCACTGGTCTAACTCTTTGAAGAATTTCATATGGACCAATATATCTCAAACTAAGTTTACCTTTCTTCCCAAACCTCAGTACTTTTCTCCAAGGAGACACTTTCAAGAATACCTTATCACCAACTTGATACTCTATATCTTTCCTTTTCAAATCTGCATAAGATTTTTGTCTGTCACTAACTACTTTCAATCTCTGCTTAATAACCTATACTTTTTCCTCTGTGTCTTTAATGCTGTCAGGACCAATCATTTTGCATTCATTTAACTCAATCCAACAAACTGGAGCTCTACATCTTTGGCCATACAAAGCCTCATATGGTGCCATACCAATACTTCTCTGGTAATTGTTATTGTATGCAAACTCTATTAAGGCAAAATATCTGTCCCAACTTCCTGAAAAATTCAGAACATATCCTCTCAATATATCTTCTAATACTTGTATAACACTCTCAAATTATCCATCTATTTGAGGATTAAAAGGTGTATTGTAATGAAGTTATATACCCAAAGCTTGTTGTAGACTTTGCCAGCATCTAGATGTAAATCTTGGATCTCGATCCGAAATTATAGACACCGATATTCCATGCAATTGAACAATCTCATTTACATAAAGTTTTGCCAATTTATCCATTGGATAATCTATTCAAATCGATAGAAAATGAGTTATTTTAGTTAGCTTATCAACAATTACCCATACTACATCATGCTTTCTCCGTGTGAGAGGCAAACTTATAACAAAATCCATAGTGATATCTTCCTATTTCCATTGTAGGATTGGAATGGGATTCAATAATTTCGAAGGGAGTTGGCATTTCACTTTCACCTTTTGACAAGTTAAACACTTAGAAACATAATTGACTACGCCTTTCATCATACCAGACTACCAATAAAATTGTTTCAGATTCTGATACATCTTATTTTTTTCTAGGATGCATGGTGAATGCTGTGTTGTGCGCTTCTCACAACAATATTCTCTTCAATTCTTTGTCATCTAGAACACATAACCTATTCTAATAATACACACTCCTATCTTCCTTTATTGTATACACAGATTGATTCCCTTCATGTAATGATTGCACAATCTGTGGCAACCTTTCATCACTTTTACGAGCATCTATCACTGTATGTCTCACATTAGGTTGAGCCTTCAACTGAGCTATCAATGCACCATCCAATATAAATTTTCATCCGCACTATTGTAACATCATAGCTGCCATTATATTTCAACTTAAGGCATCAGTTACAACATTTGCTTTACCCAAGTGGTAATTCACTATACATTCATAATCTTTAAATAACTCTAACCATCTACGCTGTCTTAAGTTAAGTTCCTTCTGAGTGAGCAAATACTTAAGACTCTTATGATCTATACAAATTTTGCATCTTTCTCCATACATGTAATGCCCCTAAATTTTTATGGCAAATATTATCGCTGCCAATTCTAAATCATGCATAGGGTAGTTTTGCTCATGTGGTTTCAATTGTCTGGATGCATATGTTACCACCTTGCCATCTTGTATTAGTATACATCCCAAACCAATTCTGGAAGCATCACTGTACATAGCATACTCTTTACCCAAAATCAACTGTGTTAGAATTGGAACTTCTATTAACATCTTCTTTAACTGATCAAAACTTCCTTGACATCGATCAGTCCACTCAAACTTGATACCCTTTCTCAACAACTTAGTGAGTGGTGAAGCAATGATCGAAAATCCTTTCACAAAGCGATGGTAATACCCTACTAAACCCAAAAAACTTCTCACTTCAAACACATTTTGGGGTGGTCTCCAATTCACAATAGCCTTAACTTTCTTCAGATCCACTCTAATGCCTTTAAAAGACACAATATGTCCAAGGAAAGAAACTTCCTTAAGCCAAAAATCACACTTGCTTAATTTTGTAAACAACTAATTCTCCCTCAATTTTTGTAACACAATTCTTAAATGTTCAGCATGCTCAGCTTCATCTCTTGAATAGACCAATATATCATCAATGAACACCATAACAAATTGATCTAAGTAGGATCTAAACACCCTATTCATAAGATCCATAAAAGCAACAGGTGCATTTGTTAACCTAAAAGGCATTACTAGAAATTTGTAATGACCATATCGGGTTTTAAATGCAGTTTTTGGAACATCTACATCTTTTATTCAAAGTTGATAGTACCCTAATTGCAAATTGATCTTTGAAAACACACCAGCACCTTTCAACTAATCAAACAAATCTTCTATTAGTGGTAATGGATACTTGTTCTTCACTGTTACTTTATTTAGTTATTTGTAGTCTATACACATCCTCATAGAACCATCCTTCTTCCTAACAAATAGAACTGGTGCACTCCAAGGCAAGCACTAGGCCGAATAAAGCCTTTGTCTAGTAACTCTTGTAATAGAACTTTTAACTCCTTTAATTCCAATAGGGCCATCCTGTACGGGGCCTTAGAAATGGGAGTTATATCAAGTATAATTTCTATAGATAACTCCACATCCCTTTTAGGTGGAAGACTAGGTAAGTCTTCTAGAAATACATTAGGAAACTCATTCACCACCAATATATCTTGAAACTTTATTTTCTCCCATCTTGAATCAAGTACCAAGGATAAAAATGCTTCATATCCTTTTCTAAGATATCATCTAGCTTGCATAGAAAATATTACATTGGCCAAGGGTTTGGTTCAAATGCCCTGAACTATTACTTCTCTACCATCAGTATCTCTAAGTGTTACTATCTTTGCCCCATAATTAACCGCTGCATGATGTTTTGACAACGAATCCATGCCCAATATAACATCAAATTCTTGAAATGGCAACTCAATGAGATCAAATAAAAATTCCTTCCTTTGAATCATAATGGGACACTCTTTATATACTTTATTAACATAGACAATGTGCCCTAATGGGTTAGTTACACAAATATCAAAATCCAATTGATGTATAGTTGACATGTTTCTACCTATATCCCCAATGCAAACATAAGAAGGGGTGGAGCTAGGATTAATAAGTGCATAAATATCAAAATCAAAGATAGAAAAAATACCAACTATAACTTCTGAAGCATCTCGATCCTCATGAGCTTTCAATGCATAAGCCTATCCAGGAACAATAGGAATTATAGGCTGATTAACAGTCTCAAATACATTTCTAGGCTGGGGTCCATATTGACTTAATCCTACATACCCCTTACCTCAGTCTCTACCAATTAAGGATGCATTAGAAGCTCCCCTACTATTCTATTACATGTGTCCTTGTTCTTGATTTGAAGGACAATTTGCCAAATAATGGTCAGTGCTACCATACCTGAAACATACACCTATCAACTTCCTACAAATACTCTTGAACAGTGAGGACACTCTGGTGGCTGATCACCACTCTATCTCACTGGTGTTTCTTTACCAGATTTAGATATTGTAGACGATCCTTGCTGCCTTTCCTTTTTAGTAAGACTATAAATAGACTCAGCTGGCTCATTTCACTATGCTCTTCTAAATCTCTTCTTAGTGGAAGAACCACCTCTAGCCCCACTTCTTCTCTGTTCACTTTCTCTTTTAGCCAACTCATTCTTCTCTATTCGAATAATTACCTAAAGAAGCTGATAAAAATCCACCAATTGCAAAGATGTGGGTCTAATCAACTTTTCCTTGATTTGATTGTTCAAGCTATCTTCAAACTGTTAGCACTTGAAAGCTCCAGTTAGCATTGAATCCAGAACATATTTACATAAGTGGCTAAACTCTTTCTCGTATTCTACCATAGATATAGGCTGTTTTAGTAACAGTTTCCACCAATTGTATGATACTCCTTATAGTAAGGACACAACACAAGACATCTTATGATTGGTTAGGTACTAAATTTCATCAAATATTCTTTTATGATTTTCTAACCAGAATTTTTCTTCTTCAAATTATTCCAAATTAGTGCCCAATAATTCTTCTACACCATGTTTTCTAATCTCAGTTATTGGAGCTTTAAGTATAGTCATCCTTTGTAGAATTGGGCCATGTCTTGAGAAATTTTCAACCATGCTTCACCAGGAATCTCATTTCAATTAGAAGATGAAGATCCTTGATTGGAGGGATTCATTCATATAGGTAAATTAGTTTCAGCTGATTCTTCAATAGCATCCCTAGAACCCTCCATCTACTATCTATAAGAAAAATAGAGACTTTTACATTAGGCCAACACCATACTATACCACATAACATAATTATAGACTCATTAACCAAAAATCACTAAACCTATGGCTCTGATACCAAATTGTAACTTCCTCATACTATAACCAATTTCTATCATCATACATATAACACTATGCAAGCATAATTCTATTGTAATACCGATTATCACATATCAATAAAGGTGTTACTATCACTGTTCACAGGTTTATCTCATTATACAACATCATACATATCATACTCAATATAAGTTACTTTAGATCATGAATACGTGCATATATTGTTCTCATTACAAAAGTGGACCTCATACATCACAACATTTCCATTTAGATACATCATTATATACATACTATACTTGATACAAAAGTTATACAAAATATTAGCAAAAAATTCCTACATCAATAAACTTTCTCAAACTTTTGTTAGCCTTCCTGATGTAGAACTGCATCCCTGTGCAAAAGTCCTAACTGCGAAACCTACACGAACAAACAACCCGTACTAAGCTATAAAGCTTAGTGGGGAACAAATCATAATGGACAACGATCATCAATAAGCACTCAAAATGCATCAAATCATAATATAGGATCTCAACAACAACAACAACAACAACAATAATAACAATAACAACAACAACAATAACAACAACAACAACAACAACAACAATAATAATAATAATAATAATAATAATAATAATAATAATAAAACAAAGTACATAATTAAAAGGATAAAAATATATTTCAACAATGATATCAACATGAAGTAATCATATGGTTCATTGATAACATCTGAGCATTTATGCTTTTGATACATGTACTGTAATTAGCCTACCTAAGTTCTAAAGGTGTGGATAATGGGAATAGTAGATACCCGTAGGTATCGTTCATGTAAATACCCATAGGTATTAAGTTCGGTATATATCCAAAGATATCAAATTGGTAGACCCAAATGGGCACGGATTTAGTCCTAAATGGGGATGATGGTAGACCCAAATGGGGCCAGACAATAGCAACTACAACTCTATCCCTATAGGTACGCCTATCTGTCCACAACTAAACTCTATTTGTAGGCATTAACTACGTTTATATATATTTCAATTATCATACTTGTGCTTTTACTGTACAATCTTGCATATATACAATCATATATGAAGATACACAATCTCTAGTATATATACATGTATATTCAATCCCAAATATCAATACAAGTAATTGAAAATATATAACAATATAATCATGTACTTTCACATGATAACATATACGCATAAGCATGTAGGCATATTCATTTTATTTCAAATAAGTAATAAACAAGATGCTTATTCATATGTTTGCCACATAACATATTTCTTCATGTTCATACACAACTTTACCATATTGTGTTATCATATTTCCATGTATTTATACTATATTATGTGATAACTCTTCATTGTTAATTAATCTCAAGTTCTTTGACTTTTCCTCCTTACAAGATCTCAACATCATAGTCATGCATACTAGGTTTGATAAGATTTCAATAGTTCATGTTATAGTTGGGTTTATATTTAGAAATAATGAGGAATTTCTTTAAGGAGAAAGGAGGAAAAATGAATAAGTTTGTTAAGATTAGGTCACGAGCATGACAAGAATCCCGGACACAATAGAAGAGGCTTGTAGGTGAAGAAAGAAACAAAAAATGAATCAATGGAGAAATAGACAGGCTCTGTCACGAGTGCGACAAGGCCATAAGTACAATAGAATCAGGCTCATCTTCTCTGTTCAAAATTACAACAACACAAACCCAAAAAATTCATCTTGCATGTCTGTACTACTTTTCTCAAAGTTTACTTTCTTTACAATGTACTATAATCACTATCATTTTACATGTAATTCATCAATAAATCCATTAACAATATCTCTAATTCAAGCTCTAGATTTCAAATTCTTTATATGATAGAGCATTATGCTCTACAAAAATTTTGACAAGGTTGCAGTAATATTAATGGTCTTTCAAATCTTTGGATCACTTAGATCAAAATGATATCCAGCCAATTAGAGAAGAAATATTAAAAATGGTTTCTCTTTTCAAATTTGACCTTGCATGAATTATGTTCCTTATGCTCTAATTTGGGAATTTAGCTTCATTTTCAATTAAATCTATATACTTGAATACATGCAGAAATCATAATCTCATCTCTTAATTTTATCTTTGATTTCATCCTAATCTACTTACATATCACACATCCATGTCAAGATTCACACCAAGTACCCATATCTTAGCTGAAATCCTTAATATGCCACCTTTAATCCTTTAATGCTTCTTTTCCTTTGTTCTTTTTAGGTCCATCTTCTACAAATAACATTTTCAACCATAAATATCCAAAATCCTCTTCCATGCAAATCCTTCAGCTCTAAAAAAAAAGATGATAATGGAGATGAAGAAGAAATACATTACCTTTAAACAAATCCCATTTCAAAAACCTTTCATCAATCATAATACAAAAGAACTTTTGAGTATTAATGATAGAAAAAGTTTTGATCCTTTAGAGAGAGAAGAAGAAAATGAAAATTTGTGTTTCTCTTTTACTATTGCTGACCAAACCACTTTAAACCCCCAATATTAGCTCTTTCTCTCTCCTTCATGTAGATTTTAGAAAATTAAATGAGAGAGCAAAGATTCATTAAGCTCCCTCTCTATTCCTGCATTCTAAAATCTATCCCCTTTCTTTCTTTCAATTTTACCCTAAACTTACTATCCTCTCTTTAATTATACCTTTATTTTACATGCTTAATTATTCAAATAAGTAATATAACATTAACTTACGAATTTGACCTTATATGACCCTTATCTATATTTTTTGAATAATTAATTAAACATTAATCAATTATCACTACAAGAAAATGTTAAAAAACCAACGGAATAATTTCGTTGCCAAAATTGGTTAAAGTTCTTAGATTTAGCAACAAAAATAAAAATGGTTATCATCTGTTGCTAAAAATATAGGAAAATTTTAATGCCAAAATATAGCAACAAAAATTTGCAATGGAATACTTATACCGTTGCTAAATAAGGCGCTAGCAGATGGCAAAAAAATTTTGGAACGAAAATCACCAACGGAAACCAAATTACGTTGCTAAAATAGCAACGAAATTCATTTTCGTTGCCAAATTAGCAACAAAATTCCATTTTTGTTGCAAAATGAGGAACAGAATTCCATTTCCATTGCTAAATTACCAACCTTGCTACAATTCAATTTCAAAATAGCAACGAAATTTTTTTTCCGTTGCTATTTCATTTTTTGCCATAGGTATAAATAATGCCCTTTTCCCCTTTGCTTTGTGTTTTTCCTTCTCTGTCCCATCTCCCTTCCTTTTCCTTTGCTATCTCATTCTCCCTCTATTATCGATGTCAATCGTCACCTTTCCCTCCGATCACCGTCATCACCTCAGCCACTTCTCCTGCCCCTTTCCTTTGCCTCTCGTTCCCTTTCCTTGCCATCTCCCTTGCATCTCGTTCTCCTCTCCCTCCCCCATGCCTCGCCTCTCACTCCTTCCCCTCTCCCTCTCCCTCTCCTTTGGCTCTCCTCTGCTTCCCCTTTACCTTACCTCTCCCTGGACTGTCCCTAGCCTATCTTCGAAATTGATATAAAGCCTATGGAAGGATTCTCCTAAGGCTGCAATAAAGGGAAGCACTCAAGCTTTACCATTGCTTAAACATGCTTTCTTTCTCTATAATCATATCAATATCATCGATAACATCACCCAGGACTAACTCCTTTTTAAGGGTATATCGTCTTTCTAATTTTACATTTTCAAATAATAAACACCATACCTATTTTAATTACTTTCTTGTAGGTATACTGACATAGGATTTACAGTCAATGGGGTTGCATACAAAGGTAGCTTGCTCTATGTCGGCAACTTGCTTTTATCATGGTTTCTTAACCACTTCTCTCAGATTACTCCTGAAAGGTTTTCTCCTTTTTCATTTTCATTATTTTTTTTTTGAAATATATGAATGAATCTCTCTACTACTTTAACCTGTTTGCAACCAATGAATAGGCATTTCTTTCTATCACATTCACTCTTAAATCTAGAATATTTTGTTTGGAAATTCAATGTATGTTTAGTTCCATAATTGATTATGGTGGGTTAATCTACAAAATATGTTGTTTGTTCTTTCTACGATACCCCTTTTTTACTTATATTTATTTGTGAAATTCTACGGTACCCTTTTTTCACCTATTTTTTTAGGGGAAAAACATCTGACATATCATTGTTATCTCTGAGATGAGTTATTGAAGTTTACATTATTATGCTACAAATTATTTGCATCCTTAAACAAATTCTTTGTCATCTTGTAGAAGTAGGGAAGTGGCCATCTTGCTCTTGTATGTGAACTAGTCTTTATAAAGGATAAAAATAGGACGTGATTGTTGCATCAAACTTAATGGCTTTACAGCAGTGTTGACATTAAGAAAAGTTGCAGTTCCTTTGAGCATTGGATACATGGCAGTCTAAAAGTAGATTCTTTCTTAAACAAAGGGTTTAAAGTTGCCAAATGGTAATTCTTTTATGTCTTGTACTTTATAGCTTTTGATATGCTCAGTCTTTCAATTTTACGGCGTGATTTGTCATTTTGGAGTTAAATACATTAATCATTTGTTATCTTTCTTCCTTCATATTTGTGTATTTATAGTAAAACCTTGCGACTAAATTAAAATAAGTTTTTACTCATGACTTCAGGTTTTCCCTTTTTTTGAACAACTAATCACTAAATCCATGTTGTTGGCTCAAAATTCATGAAAATATATCTAATTGATTGATCTTACTTGTCTTTTCAACTTGTTATTTTAAACCCATTTCAACTTGATTGGGCTAAGGTAATTAACTTTTGGGAATTCATATATTAACAATTTGATTAATAAGTTACATATAGTGATCAAGTATATATAACACAATTAAGCACTCAATTGAATATAAATCAATCATATATTAACAATAAATGCAGTTTTTAAATTAATTCCAAGTTTGCAATCCTAATACATAGAGACTTTAGCCAAGATACATGTTAACTGTTAACAAAGAGAACATCAAGAGAATTAAATAATGAAAGAGAAGAAAAAATGATATAGATAAATCCTTCAATCTTTTTTAGAAATGTGCTTCAATTTGACTTAACCTCTTGATTTCTCTCTTGTTCTTTTGACGTTGTCTCTTAGTTATCTAGTGAATTTTTTCCCTTTACTGTCTCTATTCTCCCAATTTATAGAAAAGTTACACCTCCAATCCCTCTTAGGAATAGTTGTAAGGGTGAAAAGTTGCCATGAAAAGATTTGATGAAAAGGCTTAATGGTCGTAAAAAGGTAGGATGGAAAATCACATTGGTTGGGAACTAGTGTCTGGGCTAAGTCGTCCCCTTTCAGCACTTGTCTTTGTTGGTCCCTGTAACGACTCATACAGGTTGTCATGAATCATCCCTTTTTGGCCTCTATCACGAGTCAGACAAGGTGGCATGACTTGTGTAGCTACCTTTTTGTTCCTTACTTCATCATGACTCACCCCTCTCCTCACATCTCGTCCTTACTTCTTCCCTATAGCAACTCGTGCAGCTTGTCACGAGTCATCCCTCTTTTCTTCCTCTCTTTCTTCTATCTTGTCTTCACTTCTGCACTCAATTTAACTACAACACATTCAAACATATAAACTAGACATAAAACTCAAAAAATTAACATATCTAGACATATTTAGCTACCTAAATTAAAGAAAATACATGTCAAATATTAGACCATTTTACATGGTAACAATAACCTCTATTAATGTTGACATTTTTGGTGTTATTGTTGATAAAATAATGATATATTAATGTGATATTCAATTATTTTATAATTTTTCATAAATAAATTATCATGATTATATTAAGATTCTCTATTTATGCTAGCATTCTATCATTCATGGGTTTTTTCATACATAAATTACAATAATTTTTAGCAACGAATAGCACCGTTGTGAATTTTTTTTTATTGGTTGGTGAATTTAGCAATAAAAAATGGTTTTCGTTGTTAAAAATAGCAATGAAAATCCTATTTTGCTGCTATATTTAGCAACGAAAATCAATTTCCATTATTAATTTTGACCAATTCATAAAATCATACATTTGGTGGATTTTGCAATGGATTTTAAAATTTTATAACTAAATTTAGCAACGAAAATCAATTATGTTGCTAAAAAATAGCAACTGTCAAATTTATAACCAATTTTTCCGTTGCTAATTTTGATTAGCAATAGAAAATCAACAATTTTCCTTGCTATTTGATAATTTTCTTGCAGTGTATAATTTCAAATAATCATATATATTTTTACTAGGGTCAAAGTTAAAGCCTTGCAGGATTGGTTAGAGTTCTTTTCTTATGCAGGAGGCAGGCACCTTCCTAGCCGGAATGCCAAATTTTTGTTAGAATTTTCATAAAATGTAAAATGTATATCTTGCCTTGTTTGTCTTGCGTGTTTTCTAGATTGAGCAATAATGGGTTTAGGTTGTTGTAATTCATCTTGTGGCACTTAATGCGTATCTTCATGTAGGTCAACTAGCTCCAGTTTAAGTTGGCATACTGTCAAAATTTTGACTTAATTTTTTTAGCATGTTAATTTACTTGTGACCCAAGTCAGTCACAAGGAATTAACATTTAATTTTTGTAGATGCCACCTACATTAGAATATATGACATCTCAACAGGCCAATAGGTATTGGACCTTATTATGAGTTTAGTTTAGAGCCAACGGCTTTATGTCCAGATAATTCCTATAGATTGTAGGCTTGATGAAGGAGACTAACAGACTACTAGCTGTAACAGGGTGGACAGAGTTTTTCACCCCGATGTGACCAGAGAGGTTTTAGCTACTCTAGAGTATGTGGGATGCCAGAGAACAGACATCGAGGAAGGTGTAGTCCAGTTTTATGTGCTTGGTGTCTACTACAACATCACACACTGATGGTTCACTAAGGCTATGGATCTCTTGGTAGGGCCAAACATTGTGACTCCTGACTAGACAGTAGACTAAACTCGATGGACAATCATCACACTTTTGAGGTTTATGTACCAATTAGACATGACAAAGAACACCAGGTTAGCCACTCAGGCATACTAATACATCTAGTGGGTATTGTCCATATCATATCTAGATCGCATTGGCAATCTTAGGCCAGTTAATGCGATTGATATTACTAGCTTATGGGGGATGCACATGCACAGAGGGTTGACATCATGCATAAAATCATCGCCTCCCTATTTAGAGTCGCCACTCAACCGACCACTCAGATATTCATAAGCTCTTATACTATGTATCCAGGTAGCACTAAAATGTATCAAGATGTAAAAACTCATTATTGGTGGCCTGGGATGAAGATACACATAACAGAGTATGTGACAAAGTGTTTGACTTGCCAACAAGTGAAAGCTAAACATTAGGTTCCATCAGGTTTGTTACAACCTATTGCAATACCTGAATGGAAGTGGGATAGAGTCACTGTGGATTTTGTTAGTGGATTACGCTGGACTAGGAAAAAGAATGACTTAGTATGGCCGATAATCAATAGGCTAACAAAGTTAGCACCATTCCTACCAATCAAAAGTGACTATCTATTGATTAAATTTGCAAAATTATACATCGGTGAGGTAGTATAGTTACATAGAGTTCCTTTTTCTATTATATCTAATAGGGATCCAAGATTTACTTTGAGATTTTGGAAGAAGCTTCATGAAACTCTTTGTACAAAATTGAACTTCAATACTGCTTTCCATCCTCAATCAAATGGACAGTTTAAAAGAGTGATACAAGTACTTTTTAATAAGCAATTTGAAGATGAATGATGCTAGAGATTATAGTAATTATGTGATTATGATGTGATAAGTTCTGAAAGATATGCTTTGTAACACCCTAATTCAATAACCATGGATAAACATCAATCATTATCTTCATAAACCTAGTAAAGGTTAGGCAAAAATAATAATAATAATAATAATACTAAGACGGGCCATAATTACATGCCACAATAAAATAATCAATCTTATAGATAAATAATTATAACATAAATGGCCTTCAAGAATCCTGAAATCCTCAAGGCAACTGCATCTTGCTTGATCCTCTGGAGCTAAACTTGAACCTACATGGATAAACAAACCCATGCTAAGCTATAAAGCTTAGTGGGGAAACAACTATATGGGCAAACCTTATCCAAAATATCATCAATACATTGCATCCATCGCAAAATAAGGAGAAGTATATGAGTCTTCAATAAAATTAATCATACAATGCATAAACTAGAGGAGTTTTCAGCCTTCACAATAATTGCTAACCTTATCGTATTCTAGAGCATTAAGTGAACTTACCTAGTTCTAAATGACTTTCAAATTTACTTTATAAATCAAAACTCTTTACTTTAATCACTAGCATAAATTAATCCATTTAGAAAGCTCACACTTATGGCTCCAGACATTATGCTTATTGACAATACATAAATCAATCGTAGTCATTTAAGCTTCATTATTTACATGAGATATGCATTTAGCATTCATCCAAAGCATAAGGAGTGCATAGGTCATGTAACATCTATAAAAGATTTCGTTAGGTATAATTACTTAACACACATCATGCAATTTTTATTCGAGAATACAATTATAGTTCACTAGCCTGATCATAACCATGTATTCCTTTAAACGGTCTTAGTATGCCAATTAAAGTCAAATCACATCATAATATGTCATACATGATACCTTGTCTTTGTCAAAATTATTGATATGCATATTCATGGGTAAACATCTGTATGTATTGACTAATCAGCTGTGCAGGTAAATTATAAAGGAATGTGCTACTTATTATGATTACTCGATAAGGTCTCAATACTGCATGCATACATTTCATAAAATTTCCAAACATATGATAATTATTATATAGGTTAAAGTCCAACCATTTCTTATTATAACATTGTATGAATTCTATCATAACATGGCAATTTACATATCATAGATATACATTTCAATAATTCATTTCATTGAAACAGTTTATAATCAAAAGGAATCATGATGAGCAATGTAAGAGGCCATTCATCATGCTTACATTATGTAAGTGAAGTGATTAATGCATGTTTTACTTTATTTTGTATCCACTTTATCATCTTTAATAGCCTGCCTAAGTACTAGTTCAAAGGGTGGATAACGGGAGCAATGGATACCCGAAGGTATCAAACTATGGATATCCGAAGATATCAAACTATGGACCCAAACGGGGTCAAACAATGGTTCCAGCAAGGAACAGACTATGGACCCAAATGGGGTTAAACAATGGTTCCATTAAGGAACAAGACCCAAACGGATGGCAGCTGCAACTGTATCCTTTTAGGCATGCCTATCTAATCCACAACTGAACTAAGACCCGCAGGCTTAACCGTTCATAAGCATATTTCGATTCAACATATTCTTCTTTACTTATAATAGCATCTTTTCTTAATGAGAACATTCATATAAGAATTCACATTATTCTTATCATACTTCAATATCAAGCACTAGGCTCCAATACATATAGATGTTATCATATGATCACATAGTTGTATCAACTTTTAATCGTTCATACCATAATTGTTATATGTTTATGCCAACAATAATAATATGTAATCTTTCATAATTAGTATAGCAAGTGTCCACATATATACCTATATATATGCAGCTTACATCATGGTATTACATGTTTTCATTTCTTATATTAGTTCACATAATGAATCAACTATTCATCATAGCATGGTTGAATCAAATATAAAACACTGACTTACATAACTCATAGTTGTTCTTAGTGACGTACCTTATTTTTGGTTTTCCATAAGCAGCTTCCATACACAATCTTAGTTCACATCAATATATATATATATATATATACACACACACACACACATATCATCATGTCAAACAACACTTATGTAATATAATTCATATAGTAAAACAAGCAAGTTCTTTCTCTTAGCTTAGGGTCAACACTTATTCATCTTTAGCCCCTTTAGCTCACTTTTATAGTATATTAGATCATAGACAATAGGTTATTCACCTTAACATTATCACTTCTACCTTTCTCATCTTACTCGTACTTTCTATCTTATAACATTATTTTCCCAAATAAAGGGGTATAAGGTTATTTCATCTTAATTGTTAGCACGTTACTTGCAGACTTGTAACTTTCATATTACATCATAGGGTATGAATAACAGGCGAGTAGGTTCCTTTACATCAAGACTTACCATCAATTCCCATTATAACTTGAAGTATAATCAAGCTTTTATGTTTTATAATTAAGTATCCATTATGTCATTCCTTCTCTTTTTAACTTAGACATATTACATACCTTATACCAACATATAAGATACATTAATTAGCATGTACATTTAAAGTTACTAGGTTACATCTTAATGTCCTTAATTATGTGCTTATCATGCACCAAACCCCATTCCAGCGACATAATTCATATAAGCATTACCTTATACAAGCCCCTCAAAAAAATTAGTTCTCAAGGGTACCCTATACCATAATATAGTGGGTGCATTATTCTAATTCTCAATTCTTTATATACATACATAGGGGTTCTTCCACTTATTGACCACTCTATAATAGCATATTGGTGGCTTAGATTACTTACAACTTAGTTTAGTTTACTTTCTCTTACCATAACCTTCAGGTCATCTAACTTTCGACAATGCTTCATCTTATGATCTTGCTTTTCTAAATTATACCTCTATAGACTTTAACATGGAATTTTGACTTTCATAATCTATTAATCCATCAGCATTCAACTTGCATATTAACCATTACTTAGTAACCAATCATCATCTTCACATTCACGGCTAACTTGTTCATCCTGCTTATGTGACTCTTTTAATAACTTTAAGATATCACCAAACTCATGATTATGGGTGATTTATTGTTTATAAGCATGTGTACAGGAAGTACATATGGCCATGTACTGGAAGGAACAAGGCACTTTGCCATGCAATAAGAAAACAATAGGTCATACTTAGTCGTGTATAGCAAGGACAAAGGTAATTGGTCGTGCATTCCAAGGAATAGGAGGCCACTTGGCCATGCATGGAAAGAACAAGAGCCATGCTTGGCCGTGTACATCAAAGAGAAAAAGGTGTGGTTGGCCGTGTACTTTAAGAGGTAAACAATGAGTGGTCGTGCATTCCCAAGGGAAAAATAATAAGTGGTCGTGCATTCTCAAGGGAAAAACAATGAGTGGCCATGCATGAACAAGGAGAAAATGGTGAGTGGCCATGCATAAACAAGGAGAAAATGGTGAGTTCCCATGCATTCTCAAGAATAAAAGAGTAAGTGGTCGTACATGAACAAGAAGAAAATGGTGAGTGGTCATGCATAAACAAGGAGAAAATGGTGAGTGACCACACATGAGAAAATGGTGAGTGGCCACACATAGGAAGAAAAGAAGAAAACCCAGAATCCCAATAATGCTTAACATGAATTTAAACCCCAAAATTCACTTCCCCTCTTACTTATATGATAATTTAAGTTTTCAAATCATACTATACTTATCAAAGCTTACTAGATTTATTCTTTAGACTCATTAAAAAGGACACATACTAGAAAAGAATGAAAAACCCTAAATCATTCACATGAACAGTACCAAAAACTTAATTCTTGTACCTATCATTGAAGCTTCAAATCTTCCTTCAATCATCTTGATCTCACTCCAGCACCATTAATTTCTTTCATCTCCTTTGACGCTAAAACACCAAAACTCTAAGCTCCTTCTTCTTCATCCCATCATCACACATAGAGAGAAAGAGAGAGAGTGTGTGTGTGTATCGTTCCCTTCAATCTCCAGGAATCCCAAATAAATGAGTGGGGGAAAATATCTTCCCAAAGAAATTCCCACAATGCCCCTAAGCACAAATAAACCCCCACTATTTCAATTTCTTTCAACTTAACCCCAACACTTCTAATTTAATTTCAATTACATACTTCCTTAAAATTACATCCTACCCATATCCAATTACATACATGTTAAAATTACCAAAATACCCCTCTTAGGACTTAACCTCGATAATTGCAAAATAATTCAATTTTGCCTTAATTAACGGTAATCCTCCTTAATTAACTATAATCCGATTAGGACCATGATTGGGTCCTCATATGCTTAGAAGCTATGTAATAGATTTTAAAGGTAATTAGGACCGATATCTTCCTTTAGCCAAATTTGCCTACAATAATAGTTACCAAGCAAGTATTCAAATGGCACCATATGAAGCATTATACAGAAGGAAATATAGAACTCTGCTATGTTGGATCAAACTTAAGGAGAACAAGATAGTTAGCTCAAAATTAATCAAAGAAATAGAAGAAAAAGTGAGAATTATCAAGAATAGTTTGAAAGTTGAATTAGAACGTCAAAAGTCTTATGTCAATTTAAAGCAAAATGATATAGATTACTTTGTTGGTGATAAAATATTCTTAAAAGTATCACCATGGAAGAGAGTGTTGAGGTTTAGCAAGAAAGGCAAGCTAAGTCCTAGGTTCATTAGACCATATGAAATTATAGAATGTGTAGATCTAGTATACTATAAACTAGTTTACTAAGGGAATTGGAAAAGATCTATGACACCTTTCATTTATCCATGCTCAGGAGGTATCGATCAGACCTATGTCATGTTGTCAAACTTGGAGATGTACATATCCAACCGAATTTGACATATGAAGAAGAACCAATCCAAATTCTAGCTCGGGAAGTAAAGTAACTAAGAAACAAAATGGTCCTACTAGTTAAAGTGCTCTGGAGAAATCATAACACAGAGGAGGCCACGTGGGAACCTGAAGAGACAGTGAGAAAGACATATCCACAACTGTTCACACAAGGTAAATTTTGAGGACGAAATTTTTTTTAGAGGATAAACTTCTTTTTAAAGGGGAAGAAACTTAACGCCTTAAACAATATAACCCAAAAAAAATAGGTAGTGGATCGTAATCCATTAAAAAATTCACCTAATGCATGAGGACACCTAAATAACAATATAAATTAAATAAGAATTGAAAAAAGTATAAATGGGTTTAAAATATTTAAGAAGGACCAAATTTCATAAACTTATAGAATGAGGTTTAAAAAAGTTAAATTAAATTAATTATAAAGGACCAAGGTGGAAATTGTTCATAAAAAAATCACCCTTCGTCTCTTTCTCTCTCCTCTTTCTTTATCCCATGGTTCTTCCTTCCCCCATTTTTCTCAATCTCTCTCTCTCTCTCTTTTGCCACCAACACCCAAATCTTTCATCATTGTCACCTCCATTTTTCCCCACCAATCACCTCTAGTAATGACCTATTCTTCTCTTTCTGATGCATGGTGATAGCACCAGTAGCTCCATCCTTTTTTTCTTTTCTTCTTCTTACATTTCTGGACTAGATTACAACTAGCCGTTACCTATCCTTATTCATCAACCATTGAAGCCCCTTCTCTCTTTTTGGCCTTAAATGGTGGCTGAATGATGAAGATCCAGCTGGTTGAAATCTAAAATGAAGGGAGAAATATGGTGAGAATGGTATTTTGGGTTAGGGATTTAGGAATATAAAATTAGGAATTTTAAGGTTAAGAGTGTGGGTAAGTTAAATTTCTTACCTTACGCCATTAAATGTCAATTTAAATTGTATTATTCTTGTGTTTCATTGAATTATTGGTTAAACTAGTTCTTAAACTATGTAAAAGAAGAAGAAGAAGAAGAAGAAGAAGAAGAAGAAGAAGAAGAAGAAGAAGAAGAAGAAAAATGAGAAGGGTAAAGAAGTAATAGGTAAAGCTTGATTTTTAAAGAGTGTTTTGAAGCCATTGAAGTTATTATTGTAACCAATTGAGGTTTGCAACCATTAAATTTACCTTTCTTTATTTTTTATATAGATGATATTTAAGTTAAAGCTTATGGCATAATATAAATTTGATGGAATAAGTTTTAGAAATCATAAAATTGATGAATGTGAGTTATTGATGCACTATTGGGTGATAGATTTAAGAAGATATATGTATATATATGAATAAAATTGCTATAATTTGGTCAATTAGCAAGTTGTTCTTGAAATTATTTAAAAAGAAAATCTTAACAATTATAAAATGGTCCTATTTTTCAATAAAATGAAAGTATTTGGTAGATATAATGACGGTAAGGGTGAATTTAAATTAAAAGTGCAATATATATAGTTTGAAATAACGTAAAATTAATGCTTACATTATAATTTAGTATATAGATGGACTACTAACATACCTTCAACTATGGATTATTAATTTATTCGATGATATTAGATATTAAATTGTGAGTTATTTGTTAGTACATTAAGTATTAGAGGTGGAGTATGTAAACTATTGTAGGGAATAATTTAACTCTTAGAAATTTATACATCTCTGCATAAAAATAGTATAGCATAGGAAATATGATATAGTATGATGTAAAGATAATTAAATGTGAATTATTTGCTAGTATATGATGTTATTTAAAAGTGAGTACAATTATGAAATAATGTGTATTTACATGAATAAGGTGACTGATGATTAAATTGAGATTTTAAAGTTGACAAAGAAGTGCACTATGGAACTAATGAATATAAATGACAAGAATTGTAAAAAAGAAAATAATAATAATAATAATAATAATAATAATAATAATAATAATAATAATAATAATAATAATAATAATAATAATAATAATATAAAGAAATTGTTATTGTCTTATATTAAAGTATTAAGAAATATGTGAGAATATAATCTCATTAATGCCCTTAGTAATAGTGGAAATCCTGAGTACGATAAAATTGGCCTGCTGTAGGGATAAAAACTCAACTGAGTGACTAGAAAATGGAAATTTATATTGCAATTTATTTAAATAGGTCTTATAAAGGGTCGTATTCACTGGGCCTAATAAAGAGTTGATTTCATCAGGCCATAATGGTCATATTTATCAAGCCTAAATGGCCATACTCAACCAAGCCTATAAGGTCGTAGTCCCGCATATCCCTTGGTGAATTCCTTCAAGTTACTATAGGCAAAGAAATACATATTTATTGATTTAAAAGAAAAAGGAATGTTAATTTATGTCAAAGGTTAAGTTAATTTTGTAATTATAATGAAAATAAATGTATGTATGTATGTATGTATGTATGTATGTATGTATGTATGTATGTATGTATGTATGTATGTACATGTATGATTCATATTTGTATTATGCTATGTGATAAGGGTTTTAAAGTAGTTAATTTAATACCTTATTTTTCTATATTTATTTGTTTATTGTGTTTTAAGTTGATGATTTTTGTGCCATAAACTATTTTGGAAAAGTAAAGTCAGTGGTTGCCACTAAACAACATGCTTAGCAAGTGGAATTTTATTTCTACACATAGATATACAGGAATTTTGAACAAACTTAGCAAATCGAGGATCTACCAAGAAGTGAGGAGAAATTCTTCTACTTCAAGATTGATACTTTGGCTTGGAAATTATGTTTGGAATTTTGGAGATTTAGATATTTATGAAAATTGTAGATGACTGTCTAATTGATAATTTTTTATTAAAGTAAAAATTTATGGATTATGTGTTGATGTCAAACTTTTAATATTAAAGGAATTATATAATTTATATTATATAGAAATGGTTGATGATATTTCTTATTGAAGTGAAATGTATACCTTGAAATGCTTAAAATTTTTCTATTGTTGATGGATATATCGTTGTGTTGTGATGAAAGTATTATTTGGTGTAGAAGGAGTTAAGAAATGAGGTGGATATTATAAAAATCATTTTTTCTTTTGTTAACATAAGGATAAAGACCCGTATAGGGAAAACTCTAGTTGTTTTTCTGTAAGAGAAATATTAACAATAGAAATAATTATGTATGAATTATAATGTGAAGAGAAATTTGATTTTAGAATATTAGTTGGTGTAACATTTAGTATTCGACCCTTTATCGAGTTGGGTATTTGTTGTTGTAGAATCATAATCCTAGCTACAACCCTAGTTGAACTAGGATTGTATGATTTAATATCTTATAAATTATTATTAATCTCAATTAATAAATTCACATATGTACAAGTCAACAGAGGCATCTAACCACACATCATAAGTACCTAAATTTAAGAAATTTAGTGGTTTGACTTTTACCCTTACATACACAGTTACCATGCAAATAACTCCTTCCACAATTCTTTATTTCATTTAGTTTTAAGCATTAACTCTGTGTCAACTCATGCTTGATTGATTATATCATATCAAGCCCTATATGTATTAGTTCTTATTTTTGAAATATTTATTCTTTAAGTGTATCCATGAAACAAATTCTTATATACACATTACTCTAGCCAAAGATTCTCAAATAAAGACTTCCTACAATAGGCCATTAGATAAACCCTCCTTTCTAATATGGGGTGGAGAATTCTTTATTGATCACTCAACTTTCAAAAATCTTATGCTATACTAATCACTAAGTTATGAACACTCACAATGAACCATAAGCAAGGGTGTTGGAGTGTGGTACTCAATACGTAAGATAATTTTGGTGATCTCAAGTTCAGGATACTTATATTACTACTATAATGAGTTTCAATCACTAACATAGATTAAGTATCCAAGTGATAATCTCATGTTAGGTCTCCAATGTACTTTTTCTCTAAACAAGCATCCACATGTCAACATTGGACATCATTATGCCTATAGCTTATGAGAACTACTACTTGACCTAGTTAAGAAATATAACATTTGATAGCCTATCTGCATTCACAATATCCCATCTTGTTAATGCTATGACTAGAGAGCTACTTATCCATCAATTGATGTAGTCCATGCTCATTACAGCAAAATGAAGATTGTCTAACTAAGAACCCTTGAGAAATAGAAACACTAACATGATTCAAATAAGGAAAACTCTAACAATCAAGTTAGTAATTTGAGAAAGAAATAAGAAAAAAGAGATAATCTCTTAGAATTTAGATCTTAGAGATAGACTTGATGACTTGATGACTTGAGGGCTTCATATATTGTCCAAAGAGCTACATTGAATGAGCTAAGTAATTAAGACTATTATAACTATTTGTAATGGACTATCATTGATTAGTAATTCTTGTGAGCGACCAATGAATATTGGAATAACACATTTTGGGGTCCCTAAATTTCAACATTTTTCTAAATTAGGTCCTTGCACTTAAAAAGTTGACATTGGATCCATGTACTTTTCAAACCACTCACATTAATTAGGTCTAATATATATGGGATTAATGGAATTAAAATACATGGCTTGTTAATCTCTTATGAGATCAACTTAAAATGAGTATGGGACCTACCAAGACATTAAAAAATTGGAGAAATTTACAATTATTTTACACATGCAAAAGGTTATGTGTTGTTTTTTTTCCTTTTCAAATTTTAATGGGTCACACAATCATTTTGAGTTAAACTCATCAAATTAAGATTAATAAATTGTGTGTTTCAAGTATGCCAGTTCTATTTAAATTGGATCTAATGTGAGTAATCTAAGAGATATAGAAATCTAATGTCAACTTTTTTAAATTACAGTGATCTAATATAGAAAACGTTAAAATTTAAGAACTCCGAATGTGTTTTTTCATGAACATTTAATAGTTGTATCGCAGCTTGGAATTCCACAAATTTGAAATTTGTATAAGTTTGAACAAATATTCCAATTATCACTATCCATTAACCACATTCATAAAAATAAGGCATGTCAAAAGTGTTATAATTTCAATTCTAAAGGTACCCCCATTATTATTTAACAAACCAGAAAGATTAACAAGATAACTTCTAATTTTAATTAAAAAAATGGTTTGTTCTAATATTTACAACTCAATACCAATTTTCTCTTAATAAAAAAATTATTGAGTTGCAGCTACATATTTGTTCATATATTACTTGCTGATCAAAGAAATTTCCTTCCTTGATTTAAGCATACAAAACAATTTGATTCCTAAAATTGCATTCAATTTTTATTTGGATAAATTCACTTATGGTCACCGAACTTATTTTTGTACTATTTAAAAGTAAAAAAAATGTATGATAATTGTTGAACTTAGCATTTGTACACAGAAAAGTTACTTTAACCAATTTTTGATGAAAAACAAGCCAGGAAGTCCAATTGGCACTCCTAGTCAGCAGGTCTTGCACATGTGGCATTACACATAATGCCACATCTCACAAGTAACCCATGGGCAAATCAAAATTAGGTGGTGCCACATAAGTATGTTATATGTCATATGGTCAATTTCAAGCATGGTAACCAAATTTATGCTCAAATTACACAAAAATAATAAAAGAAAATTTTTTCTCATAAAAATTACCTATGTCAGCTGACACGTAAAATAACTTGTTAAATATATTACTGCATCAGTCTGCCACATCATAGTCTTTGAATTAGACTAAATTTTGTCAAATATTTAAGGGAATACAAACCAACCAATAGAAGTAGAAAGAAAATAGGGTTGTTTTGAAAAAAGAGGTTTGTTAAGAAGAGATGCGATGGCAAAAAAGGGAAGACAAAAGCTTGTGAGCAGAGCGACAAAAGAGGAAGTTCAAGTGATAGCATGTGAGGAGAGAAAGACAAGTACAACACATGTCAAAATTATATGCATCCATTCGCTTATTATTTTTTTGGGTTAATTTCACCCATGATCACTGAACTTATACTCTAATTACACAAAAGTACTAAAAAAATTTTAATTACATGACATGTGGCAATATATTAGTGGGCTAAATTACGTGTCAGTTGACATGGCACAGTTACCATGCAACATGATGATGTGTAATGAGTCAGGATGCCATGTGTGCATATGTTGGTGACTTAGAATGCCAATTGGATCTTCACCAAAAAATAGTTAAAGTGATTTTTCTATATACAAGTGTTAAGATCAGTGATTTTTTTTTTGGATTAATTTCATCCATGGTCACCAAACTTATATTCTAATTATGCAAAAGTAATAAAACAAAATTGTTTTAACCATATGATGCATGATATGTTGATGTGGCAATATATTTAGTGGGCTACCTTACGTGTTAGCTAATGTGGCATATTCGCCATGTGGCATGATGACGTGGAATGAGTTAGGATGCCATGTGTGCATATGCGGGTGACCTGGAATACCAGCTGGACTTTCTGGCTGGATCTTTACTAGAACCAACTAAAATGATTTTTCTGTATACAAATGATAAGTTCAATGATTATTGTGAAAAAAATGTTATTTTTGTGTAATTTTATATAAATTTGGTAACTATAAATGAATTAACCCTTTTATTTAGTTGTTTGATTTCTCACTTGTGTTCGAAAATTTCTTTCCACAACTATATATTCTTGTTTTACAATAAAGTTAATAATGACGAGGTTGAAAATTGTTTGAGCCCTAAAATTGAAGCTAAAAGATAGTTGACTAAACAATTTTTAAGTCTATCAACTTTTTGCATTTTTTTATTTTGTTTTCGAATTAAAAAAAATTAACATTTAATGATTTAATCCTTTTATTTTTAATTTTAACCACATTAGATCCTCAATTGACCTTAATGATAGAAGTTAAATACATGCACATAGGGCTATACAAAAGTCTGAATCTTCCAGTACCAAATTGAAGTACCGAAAAAAAGATCTAGAACTAAACTGTACTTTTGACTTTTTGACTAGAACCGAACTGAATTGTACCATTAATTTTATTTGGAATGAATTTGGATATTTTATCTAGAACCAAACTAAGAACTGTATTGAACTATTTTGGTACCAAATTGTACTGAACGAACCGATATTTATTAATTTTATTATATATAATATGAATAATTTATATATAAATATTATTTACAATTTCTATTCTATAATTACTATATAAATTTAACCTTACTTATTTGCATTATATATTTTAATGTAAAAAAATTAAGACAATAATTCGCTAATTAATTATTCTAAATAGTTTAATTATTAATAATAGAAATTTAATAATTATAATACTTCTTTTATTTATATGAATATGTAATTAAAATAATTTGTATTTAATTTAATTTATGTTTAATATCACTCAACTACTACTTAATCTTTCTTATATATGTGTGTGTGTGTGTGTGTGTGTGTGTGTGTGTGTGTGTGTACTAAGTAATTTACCACATAAATATTTTATCAATTAATTTCATTTATTCTTAATATCATTAAACTAATATTCATCTATTTTTAGCACAATATCTATATAAATATTTAAATTAATAATGTAATTAAATATAGCTATTATATATAATGAAATATTACTAATTAATGTATTATATGAGTATATAATCATTTTACCAATTAATTTCATTTATTTTTAGTGTTACTCAACTAGTATTTATATCTTTTTACACAATGCCTATATTAATAATGTAGTTGTAAATTAATAATGTGATTATATATAGTTATTATATATAATAAATTTTATAATTATATGAGTATATAATTATCTTTTCAATTAACTTCATTTACTTTTATATCATGAATGTATATGAGTATAAAATCATCTTATCAATTAATTTTATTTATTTTTAGTGTCATATATTGTCATTCAAATAGTATTTATTTATTTTTTGGCTCAAGACATATATAAATATTCAAATTAATAATTTAGTTATAAAGTTATTATATATAATGAAATTTTATTTGTATATTTAAAAATAATAAAAGAGAAAAATTAAAAATTTTTAGATGGAATTAAAAATTAAATTTAAAATTTTTATGAGGGTATATTTTTTATTTTGGATTTTTAGAGGGAGTTAAAAATTGAATTTATGAAGTTAATAATTTTTAAAATATTAAAAATAAAAATATTTGTGGTAACAGAGAAATAGAATACTAGGGTTAGGTTTTTCTTCCTTCCATCTTTTCCCCTTTTGCCTCCTCTCCACCTTCACCACACTCCCCTTGCTCCACTTTCGCCACTGCCCCTCACCTGTTGGTTTAATCCTTTTCAAACAATCTCCGTCTCTCACCATTATCGTAGGTCAATTCTATTAAATTTTTTCTTCTAAGTTTTAAAGTGACAACGACTTTGAATAAACTGATAGAAATTAGTTTTTAAAGTGACAACTGTTTTGAATGGACTGATAGAAAAATATTTAAAAAAAATGAAAAAAGTTAATGTTAATCAAAATATAGCTCTAGTGCCTAATTCTGATGAAATTGATAATGATGTGGATGCATGGTTTTTGGAAAATGAGGATAAGGACCAAGTTGTGTTTTAAGAATATTTGGATGCTTATTTGACTGATAAATTAGTAAAAAAAATTTCGGATTTTGATATTTTAAGTTGGTGGAAGATAAATGAGCCAAATTATCCAATTTTGGCTAAAGTTGGTAGGGATGTCCTAGCTATTTAGTGCTTGACTGTAACTTCTAATTCAATTTTGAGCATTAGAGGAAAAATTTTAGATAAATTTAGAAGTTCTTTAATTCTAATCATAGCCATAGTTTTTATTTGTTGCTAAAAATGGTTAAAATCGGCTATATTTTTGGCTTCGAAGGTATCAACCGAAAAATTTAAAAAGTTTGAATCGAGTAATTATTATATTTTCGTAAATTTTTAAATTTTGTATTTAATGTTTATATTTTTTGTGATCTAATTATTTAAAATATGTTTTTTAGATATTGCTCAAGATTATAAAATCAGTATCAATATAATGCAGAAAAAACTGTTAAATGTTAATTTTTAATTAATGTAATTTGACTTAAATTTAATATACTTATTGAAATATTTTAATTGTATTTGTATTTATTATTTTTTGAATTTATTTTGTAAAATTTTAAAAATATTAAATTATTTGAAATACCAAATTGTATTGTACTGAATTATTTTATACCGAAAGAACTGAAAAATTGTATTGAATTATACTGAATTTTTATAGAACTATATCGAATTGTCTCAAACTTGTAAATCCCCAACTTGTATCGTATCATGTACACTCCTATATGCGCAATTAAAATGGCGTGAGATAAAAAG
>JBBPFJ010000049.1:497916-527252 GCA_037975025.1 Excoecaria agallocha
ATTTACCCCTCTCTAGTGTGGATTACTCATTGGAGGTGTTCGATTTTGGACGCTGTAGTTTGCGACAACCCAGTGCGAAGTAAAATCAACTGTTCAACAAAAACCAAAGGTGATTTTTCTTATTCTCATATAGTTATATTGTGTATTCATGGCAAGATCAGATCTAATGGTTAAAAAATTTTAAAATTCCGCTCACGTATGTGATGCATGTAACCGTTAAAATCCAACATGGTATTAGAGCCACGGTTTTTCCATGGATATACAATTCTATATTTTTCTGCGAAATAATTTTTGTTTTATTTTGAGTTATTTATTTCATGAACTTTAAAATATTAGATTTGATTGTTCATGAATGAGAAATATTGATTTTTGGTTGTATGTGTGATCAAATAAATTTGGTGGAAACAAAAACAAAACTTTTGAAGGATTGTGATTAGGGTTTGGCATGAAACCCATTAGGATTTGGTGTGAAACCCTAGGTGATGTAGGGGCTGTTCTAATTTAATTTCTTATGGATCAATTTAAAAATAATTTAGATGATATTTTATGTGTTTAATATGTGATATTAAGCTGTAGGATCGAACAAGTTTTGCATGAAAACTAGTTTTGTCGAAAAGTTTGATAAATTTGTGTTCTTCGTGTGTTCTTGATGTGTTATTGGTTAGAATGACTTTTGATCTTCTAAATCTGATATATATGATATATTAAAGTGTTTTTAATTAATTGGATTAATTAAAATGGGCCTTAAATTAATTTGATTAATTTTAATCCATTAAAACCACTTAATGGGCTTAATTATATTTACGGACTTGGTTTAAATTAGTGAATGACTTGGTGGGCCCAAGGAGCTGATTTAAATTAAACATTATAAACATTAATTAAGTTTATTAATGGGTTTTAAGGGCTGGAGTGGGCTTGGCTCATTCCAAAAGGCCCAAATGGTCCAAAAGACGCAAAACTAGTTTGTGTGTGAACATAGTTAGGGTTTTTCTTCTGTGGGTTTCGGCCTACATTTGTTTTAAGCCCAAAATTGATTCTTTTAATTATTTAATATGTTTAACTAATTAAATAATCAATTTATAATTAATTAATAATCAATTGGATTGATTATTAAGAAAAGAACACATGCATGCAAAAGGTTTCCTAAAATGAAAGTTTCCAAAATGGAAAAAGTTTTCTAATTTGATCACATAATTAAAATAACTCAAAATATAATTTCAAAGGTTGAAACAAGGTTAGTAATCCATTTCTTTATGCATTTGAAAGGCATATAAGGGTGTATGATTGGCATGATGGATAGTTATGGACAAAGCCCAATGTGATTGAGCATTATGCATGTTTTGGCCCAATGAGGACTTTCATGTCCCAGCCACTTGTTTTTTGTTTGTATTTCATTTCAAATTGTAATATGTAATTAGATTACTTAGATTAGAATTAGAAATAGAGATGGAGACCATTTTCAAGGAGCAAGATGGGCCGGATGGAGATCCAACAAACTTGAAGATAATGTAATTATTTTTCTTGTTTGAATCATGCATACTACCTAGGTGTGACCTTTTGATTTCCCTCTTGGCTCGGGGAAATCGATGTAGTGAAGTCCATAACTATACCATATTTGTATGCTTATATTTATGTGATAGATATAGGATGCATACCAATGTATGCCAATCATGTATGATGAGACTTAATTAACTAAAACCCTCAAACAAATACTAAGGTATATAAGCCTTCCATTAATTTGAGGAGAACTAGAGTTCTTTATAGTGTGCGTTGTTGACCACATTCAATCTCACATTATATCGAATATGTTCAAATCTAATTAAATGGGTCATCTTAGCTAGCCCATTAGTTTGTTGACCACAGTCAAGGCTAATGGTTCTAGAGGCAAGATTAGGGAATGCATATATGTATGCATGCATCAAGAGTTGATAACCTAATGATCCAATAGTTGTGTAGAGACACAATTGGTATAGAGATACCTACCTTTCAAGGGTATGGAATTTGGCTTGTTGACCACAGTCAAGGTCAAATTACATATCAAGGATTGGATATTGGCCCACTTAGAAAACCATCGGGTTTTCTCGGATTATATAGTGAGGGCTATTAATTCGCAATAAAATAGTGGGAGTAAATGGATTAATTAAAGACCTTATTAATGCATACATATATATGAACATACTCTCATATCTTTTCTTTTTCACATCTATGTCATCATCATGAGCACATCAAATATACGATCAATCTTGGATAACAAACTAGTTGGCAGCAACTATTCTGACTGGATCAAACAAGTGAGAATTATTCTCAGAGCTGAAAAGATCCATTATGTCTTGGATAAAGATCCACCACCACTTCCATCAGATGATGCCATTGATGAGATCAAAGGTATTTATCGAAAATACATGGAGGATAGTGAAGCAGCAAGCATGTCTGATACTGGGTGCTATGTCCTCAGAGCTTCAGAAGCAATATGAGATAATGGATGGTGGGGTTTCCAATAAAAAGGTTGCCAAGAAAGAGAATCCTAAAGGAACTTGCTTCCATTGTGGAAAAGATGGTCATTGAAAGTGTAACTGCAAGGCCTATCTATATTCTCTCAAGGAGAAGAAGCATACTGATGCTTCTACCTCAGGTATTCATATGATTGAAATTAATACTTATTCTATTGCTTCAAAACAATCTTGGGTATTAGATACCAGATGTGGATCACATTTGTGTAATGATCTACATGGGCTTAGAAACTTTAGAAGAGTTGGAAAGGCAGAGATATGTTTGCAGTCAGCTACTGGACAGAACATCTCTACAACAATTGTGGGGACTTACTATTTGCCTCTTCCTAGTGGATTAGTACTGGAATTAAATAATTGTTATTATGTTCCAGCTTTATCCAAAAGTATTATTTCTTTCAGTCGTTTGATGAACGATTACGATATTTCTTTAAAGGACAAATGTTGTTACATTTTTAAGAACAATATGTTTTATGCAAAAGCTATCATTGAGAATGGTATATTTGTTCTTGATTTAATTAAAGAAGTACATAATGTGGATACCAAGAGAATGAAACATGATAACCTAAATACCTCATACTTATGGCATTGTCGTTTAGGCCATATAAATGAAAAATGCATGACCAAATTACACAAGTCAGGTGATTTAGGATCATTTGATTATGAATCATTTGATAAATGTGAATCTTGTTTACTGGGAAAAATAACAAAAGCTCCCTTTATTGGTAAAGGAGAACGAGCTAAAATGGTTTTGGACTTAATACATTCAGATGTATGTGGTCCAATGACTACACATGCTAGAGGAGGTTACTCCTACTTCATTACTTTCATAGATGATTATTCTAGGTTTGGATACATCTATCTAATGAAATATAAGTCTGAAGCATTTGAAAAGTTTAAATAGTTCAGAAATGAAGTAGAGAAACAACTTGGCAAAAGTATTAAAACACTTAGATCAGATCGTGGTGGAGAATACTTAAGTCAAGAGTTTCAAGATTATCTTAGAGATAATGGGATTTTATCTCAATGGACTCCTCCATATACACCACAACACAATGGTGTATCTGGAAGGAGAAATCGAACACTATTAGATATGGTTCGATCAATTATGAGCCAAGCGGACTTGCCTAAGTCCTTTTGGGGATATGCACTAGAAACTGTTATTTATGCGTTAAACAGAGTTCCTAGTAAATCGATTGATGTTACTCCATATGAGATGTGGAATAACAAGAAACCCACGCTTTCTCATATGAAAGTATGGGGTTGTCCTGCTTATGTGAAGAGGACAATGTTAGACAAACTGGATGTTAAGTCTGACAAATGTTTATTTGTGGGATATCCAAAAGAAACGTTTGGATATTATTTCTATCATCCCTTAGAACAAAAGGTGTTTGTTTCAAGGCATGCTGTCTTCTTGGAAAGAGAATTTCTCCTACAAGAGGACAGTGGGAGTAAAATTTAACTTGGTGAAGTTCAAGACCCACAAATAGAAGATGATCAACCGATTGAACCTGAAACTAAATTTCATAATGATGAGATTACAGTTGAACCTGATTATACACAAAATCCTAGAGGATCTACTAGGATGCATTCTATCCCTGTGAGATATAGATTTCACATTGATTCGGATAGAGGCATAACTGTAGTAGAGGACAATGAGCCTACAAGCTATCAAGAAGTTTTGAACAGTTCAGAACGTGATTTATGGCCTAAGACTATGCAGTCCGAAATGGACTCCATGTATGAGAATAAAGTATGGACTTTAACTCAACCACCTGAAAGGATAAAATCCATAGGGTGCAAATGGGTCTTCAAAAAGAAGACCGACATGAAAGGTAATGTAGTTACCTATAAAGCTCGCTTAGTAGCAAAAGGTTATCGTCAAAAAGAAGGTATTGACTATGACGAAACTTTTTCCCCTGTAGCGATGCTTAAGTCTATAAGAATACTTTTAGCCATTGCAGTTCATTATGATTATGAGATTTGGCAAATGGATGTGAACACAGCTTTCCTTAATAGAAATCTTACTGAGGATGTGTATATGACACAACCAGAAGGATTCACATCAGGAAATGGCGAAAAGGTATGCAAGCTTTAAAGATCCATTTATGGATTGAAGCAAGCCTCTAGGAGCTGGAACATACGATTCAATGAGACAATCAAAGAGTTTGGTTTCTCACAGAATGAAGATGAACCTTGTGTGTATAAAAGGGTCAGTGGGAGTGCAATTGTCTTCCTAATTCTATATGTAGATGACATATTAATCATGGGAAATGACATTTCTCTTCTCCAATCTGTTAAAATATGGTTATCCAAGCAATTCTCCATGAAAGACCTTGGAGAAGCATCCTATATTCTGGGAATAAGGATCAATAGAGATAGATCCAATAGGTTACTAGGTCTTTCTCAAAGTACATATATAGATAAAGTATTGAAGAGGTTCAATATGGATCTCTCTAAGAAAGGGTTTATACCCATAGTGCATGGGAAACACCTTTCTAAGTCTATCTGTCCACAGACACTAGAGGATAGAGAGAGCATGAATAGAATACCATATGCATCTGCAATTGGTTCTATCATGTATGCTATGTTATGTACACGTCCAGATGTAGCATTTGCTTTGAGTGTCACAAGCAGATTTCAATCCAATTTTGGAGAGGAACACTGGGCAGCTGTCAAGAATATTCTTATGTACTTGAGAAGGACTAAAGATATATTCCTGGTATATGGAGAGAGCAGTTTGGAAGTAAATGGGTATACAGATGTCGGCTTCCAATCTGACAAAGATGATTGTAAATCACAATCTGGTTATGTGTTCATAATGGGAGGAGGAGCAGTTAGTTGGAAAAGTTCCAAACAAGAAACAACTGCTGATTCCACGACGGAAGCTGAGTACATTGTTGCTTCAGAAGCAGCCAAAGAAGCAGTCTATATCAAAAAGCTCATAACTGAACTAAGAGTGGTGCCTAGCATTGTTGATCCGATTCCTTTTTATTGTGACAACAATGGAGCCATTGCGCAAGCAAAGGAACCACGGTCTCATCAGTGATCCAAGCATGTTCTCAGACGCTACCATCTCATAAGAGAAATAGTAGCTAGAAATGATGTGAAAATAGAAAGGGTTCCCACAGTTGACAATGTGGCGGATCCCCTCACTAAAGCACTTTCCTAGATTAAGCATGATCACCATATAAATAGCATGGGTTTGAGACATATGAGTGATTGGCTCTAGTGCAAGTGGGAGATTATTAGAGAGTATGCCCTAGAGCCCATGTAATAGGGATGTTTATCATATGTATGAAATTTATATTCTTAATAAAAGGCATCATTCATTTATTAATACTATGTTTGAATACATGTGTTTGTAAATCCTAAATTAATAAATGAAGTCCTAGATATTATAAACACAGTGCAAAGGCAATCATGAAGGTGTTCATGATGTGAGATGTCTATCGCATGCAAATGTGTTAATATCTAAATATCCCTAGTCATAGAATTAACAAGATAGGACATTGTTAATTCGGACAGACTAGCACATGTTATGCTTCTTGAATGGTTCAAGCAGTGGTTCTCATAACTGTGATTATGGATGATAATCAAAGCTAACATATGGATGCTTGTTAGAAGAACAAGTACATTGGAGACCTGCAAAGAGAATCCTCATATGGATATTAAATCTATGTCAGTGAGGAATCTCTTCATAGCGGTTGTGCAAGTATCCTTAGACTTGAGATCACCAAAGTTATCTTAAGTAGCAAGTGGTATACTTTGACTCCATAACTGATTACTTCCAACTGGGAGTGAACATAGTTAGGAGATTTGGTATATCATGACCTACTTGAAGATAGTTGAGTGATTGACAACGGATTCACCATCCCAGATTTAACAAGGGAAGTTATCTTGCATGATTCTATAATTGCCTTGTTCAGAGAATCTCTAGCTAGAGTAATATACCGAGATGGATGGAGATCCATAAAGGGCATTTTAGGAACAATGGTTAAATTAATAGAACATACATAATTAGATTTATATGAGTTGACATAAATCCATACTCAGAATCTAATTGAGATAAGAGTGGTGAAAGGAGTAATTGCACGGTAACTATTTCTATGGAAGGGTACAGTCAAACCACATGACTTTCCTGACATTTGGGTAGTCATGATGCCTAGCTAGAGGCCAATAATGACTTGTATAATGATGTATCAAAATATCAATAGAGATTGATAAAATGATTTAAAGGAGTTTGAATCATGTGAGTTTTGAGAAAAACTTACAATTACATATTATACTGCCAACATGAACAGGAACCCAATAGGTCACACACATATAGAGAAAAGGGTAAAATGGTAAAATGACAAGGATAATAATATTTGATATTATTATGAAGGTAGAGAAGAGAATATGATAATAATTAATTAAAGAGTTTAATTAATTATGATCAAATAAAATTGTCAGCGGAACTTTTGAGAAATATTCTGAAAAATTGGACCTAATTGAAATAATATATTTCATGATTAATTATTATTGTCTTATAAGTGTTGTAGGACTATTATAGGTGTTATAGGACTTGTATAATAATTAATAAGTCCATTGGAGCAATTATAAAGGGCCAGAGGAATGAAGCAGTTGGCGAAAGCCCT
Organism: Excoecaria agallocha; assembly: GCA_037975025.1. Lineage (NCBI taxonomy): Eukaryota > Viridiplantae > Streptophyta > Magnoliopsida > Malpighiales > Euphorbiaceae > Excoecaria > Excoecaria agallocha. The sequence goes on from JBBPFJ010000049.1 coordinate 505,064, forward strand.
TCTGTAAGGGCCACATGCCTACCTCAGAACAGAAGGCCTTAATGGCCTATTTAATGGACCAAATTAATTTATATATGTTACATAAGTGTTATGGAACCCATATATTTAATTTGGTTGGATTTGGAATCCATTTGGGTATTTAAATCCAATTAGATGCACAAAGGGCCTAGTTTGTGGATTTTGTGCATGGTCTTTTATGAAAAGATTTAATTTGGATTTAATTAAGCCCAAATGATTATAATTAATTCCAGAGGCCCAATTAATAATTCTCCAGCAATTTTAAAGAGCCCAATCTCATTAAGGAGTTGGAATTTTAACCTAACTATAAAAGGCCAACTAATGAGAATTAGGGTTAAGTGATTAAAAACAAAAAGAAAGTCTTTTCTCTTAATCTCTCTCTCCCTTTTGCGCCAACTCCTAAGCTAGCTCTTGGGAATTTCGACCAGCCCTAGTTAAACACCAATTTGTTGGTTCAATATACCCCTCTAGTGTGGATTACTCATTGGAGGTGTTTGATTTTGGACACTGTGGTTTGTGACAACCCAGTGCGAAGTAAAATCAACTGTTCAACAAAAATCAAAGGTGATTTTTCTTATTCTCATATAGTTATATTGTGTATTCATGGCAAGATCAGATCTAATGGTTAAAAAATTTTAAAATTCCGCTCATGTATGTGATGCATGTAACCGTTAAAATCCAACAGTATATTACTATGATTTCTTTATCTTCATATGATATATTATATATTTATAATAAATATATGATGATTAAGTATAATGGGATACAACATAAGCATTTTTGTGCTTGTGAATAATGTGATTAGTAAGGAAAAACTTGTGAAAAATGACATAAGTTATAAAATATTGTTGCCCTTAGTGTACAGTGGATTGTTTGAGACCCTAGGATATGATGGCTAGCCATAGGGACACATATACCATGGTAGTATCACAAGATTTGTCGAAAAGTACACATAATGGATAGCCAACACACACAATTATAATGGAGCAGCAGGATCACGGCAAGTGGTCCCTCCACCTACACTGGAGTAGTAAGATCACAGCAAATGATCCCTCTAGTCCACCAGTAGCATTGGAGTCCTCATCCCGTATATCCAGTTCGAGGATTATTACTAGTCACGTTAGGGGTAAAATTGTGATTTGGTAAATAATTGAGGACTAAATGGCAAATTATGCTGAAATAATGTTTAAAAATGTAATAAAAATAATTAAATAGGTGAAAATTAGAGTTAAATGGGCTAAAAAGGGCAAAAATGTAATTACGTGGGAAAACAAGGATAAAATGGTAATTTAACAAAAATATGTGATTAAAAGAGTTATATTAGTTAAATAAGTGAAGAAGGGGCAAAATGGTAATTAAGAAAAGTTTAGGGACTAAAATGTAATTTTCTAGCTTATAAGTAACATAAGGACTAAACTTGTAATTTACCATCAAGAAGGAAATATAAGACTAAAGAACAAAAATGGACCAAACTTGGAGTTAAATAGGGTAAAATATAAAGGAAAAAGGAATCCAGGGACTAAACTATAATTTTTCACAAGATTAAGAAATTTATTAAATTAAATAAAGAATTTAATTGTAAATTTAATTAAGCGGCAATTTAAAGGAAAACAAGAATTAAAATTCAACCAATGTGGTGAATATAACACTAGGGGTATAATCATAATTTTTCTTAAAGTATTTAGTAGGTGAAATTCTGTGTAGATGTACCCACCACTAGGCAACAAAATTGCTTAGTGCATGGTTTGTTTTGACTGCATGCAGGGACAGGTTAAAAAGAAGGTAGCGAAGGAGTGCAAGTGGCATGTACATATGAAGATGTTTTGGACTTGTGGTTTTATGCATATTTGTATATATGTGTATTGTGTAACGTAATAGGATATTTTATTTTGGGCCTTGATGTGTAAAATGTGGCATGTAATAAATGTTAAATGTTAGTGAATGTGATGAAATGTATGATGTGATTACTGTGTTGTGTTGATGAGTTCTGACTGATAATAGAAGTGCAATGTATGGAATTGGAGTATAGGAGGAGGAGATATTTATTTGGGAGTGTAATTTCAGCATTTGCAGGTTTTGGTAGCATAAATTATAAGTCGTTATGCTCCCAAAAATTTTACCAAATAAATAGTAACTTAGCGATAGTAACATAATTATAAGATATTGGTAACATTGACATGAATTCGACCTTGCTTCTATCCTAGGAAGCGAACTAAACAGTTAGGCAATTTTATTGATAGTGTCATTCAAATTTATAGTAATATGAATGATTGTAGGGTGTCACATTTTGTGGTATCAGAGCGGGTTTAGACAGTCCTAAGATCGGAGTAATGCTATGTATATGTGTGAACGATGATTGGAAGGATATATGTACATGCCACATAAGACTGAGTGAATTTGGAATTAAAGCTTACCTATCCCTTTGTGCATTTTAGTGATAGTTATGGCCTCTAGATACAGACGAGCACGTGAGCTGGTGAGCAACATAGAGAGCGGGGCCTCTGCCTCGGCCAGACTGACAGTCAGCACTCCGACTGCTCAGTCCCATATGCCTACTCAGTAGACACTACCACCAGCTCCTCCAGCTTCTCAGCTAGTAGCACAGGCTCTCCCAAACTTTGCACAGATAGTGGCGGATCTGTTATATAGACAGCTTCAAGCCCCAACTCCATCACAACCATAGCAATAGCCGCTAGCTCAGTCGCTCAAAAGGCCAATATTAGAACAGTTAAGAAGACTTAGAACAAAAAATTTTTATGGGCGAGAACAAGTCACTGCCACAGAAGCCGAGGAATGGTTAGATCATATTAAGAGATTATTTATGATTACCCATAGTCCCCTAGAAGAGATGTTGGAAGGTACAGCCGCACTATTTTAGGGTCCAGCTTACATGGTAGGACACAATTAGTTCATTACACCCCACTAGAAGAATTGACTTGGGACTTCTTCCTTCAACAATTTAGAGACAAATACGTGGGTAAAGTACACCAGCAGGCTATGGAGGAGGCATTTTGGCGACTACGCCAGGGTACTCGTACAATTCAGGAGTATGATAGGGAGTTTGAGAGGCTGAGTGCTTACATGAAAGACTATAATTACATATGAAAGACTATCATATTCCTCCAGCTAAGATGTGCCAGTTATTTGTGAGGGGACTGCACACTGAAATCAGAAAGACACTAGCAACCCATAATTACACTGACATGAGAGCTTTAGTAGATGCAACAATAAAATTTGAAATAGTTGAATCTAAAGAGGCCAGTAGGAAAGCCAGATTCCAACAAAGAAGGAGGCCACCCACGGGAACATCCAGTAGGCCCAGCAAGAAACCTAAATCTTATGCAACTCCCCCACAGACCCTTGTAACTACTCCAGCACCCAGCCAGAATTTGACAACTCATGCGGCTCCACCTACTACATCAGTTGCCAACACACCATAAGGCTCCTGTAGATTTGACAATCAAGAATGTGAGCACTGTGGACGTCGCCATCCAGGAGAGTTCTGGAAGTCGATAGGAGCTTACTTGTTATGTGGGTCAAAAGAACATCTGTAGAGAGAGTATCCTTATGGTCAGGATACTCCATTAGCCACACCTGCTAGTAGACCTCCCATTATAGTAGCCAAAGGATGTGGTCGAGGCAAATCCAATAGAGCAGCATCCACAAGAGCCAGTGCCCAGATGCCTCTCACTTTAGACAGATGACCAGCTGCTCAAGCATATGTAGTGAGAGCTAAGGAGGACCAGGATGTGCCAAATGTTATAGTAGGTAAATTCTCTTTATTCGACACTCCAGTTTATGCTTTGATAGACCCTGGATCCACACATTCATATTGTAGCACCAAAATTGCATATGGGAAGGGTTTAGATAAATCACAATTAGAACAAGAAATCCTAGTGAGCAACCCTTTAGGGCATGAGGTGAAAGTGTACACAGTTTATAGCGACTGTCCTATCCAAATGCAACAAACCATTTTCTTAGCAAACCTGATTGAACCTCCATTTCATGAGTTTGATGTTATCTTGGGGATGGACTGGCTTCATAAACATTAAGTGATAGTGGATTGTCGGTTGAAGAGAATTACATTGAAGGCTCCTGAAGGATAGGAAATCATAGTAGTGGGTGAAAGGTATAACTTCTTGTCAAATGTTATATCCGCTATAGCAGCACATAGGTGTATCAGGAAAGGATGTGAGGCCTACCTTGCCTATGTGATAGAAACTAAAGAACAAAGGCCAAAGATCAGTGATGTGCCTACTGTTCGAGACTTCCCTGATGTCTTCCTTGAGGATCTACTAGGGTTGCCATCGGAGAGGGAGGTTGAGTTTACAATTGATGTGATGCCAGGTACAGCCCATATTTCTATAGCTCCTTATCTAATGGAACCTACAGAGTTGAAAGAACTGAAGTTGAATTTGAAAGAATTGTTAGATAAGGGATTCATTCACCTGAGTGTATCACCATGGGGAGCATCAGTGTTGTTTATGAAGAAGAAAGATGGTTCCCTTCTACTATGCATCTGTTAGAGAGTATGCCCTAGAGCCCATGTAATAGGGATGTTTTTCATATGTACGAAATTTATATTCTTAATAAAAGGCATCATTCATTTATTAATGCTGTGTTTGAATACATGAGTTTGTAAATCTTAAATTAATAAATGAAGTCCTAGATATTATAAACACAGTACAAAGGCAATCATGAAGGTGTTCATGATGTGAGATGTCTATCGCATGCAAATGTGTTGATATCTAAATATCCCTAGTCATAGAATTAACAAGATAGGACATTGTTGATTCGGACAGACTAGCACATGTTATGCTTCTTGAATGGTTCAAGCAATGGTTCTCATAATTGTGATTATGGATGATAATTAAAGCTAACATGTGGATGCTTGTTAGAGGAACAAGTTCATTGGAGACCTGCAAAGAGAATCCTCATATGGATATTAAATCTATGTCAGTGAGGAATCTCTTCATAGCGGTTGTGCAAGTATCCTTAGACTTGAGATCACCAAAGTTATCTTAAGTAGCAAGTGGTATACTTTGACTCCATAACTGATTACTTCCAACTGGGAGTGAGCATAGTTAGGAGATTGGGTATATCATGACCTACTTGAAGATAGTTGAGTGATTGACAAAGGATTCACCATCCCAGATTTAACAAGGGAAGTTATCTCGCATGATTCTATAATTGCCTTGTTCAGAGAATCTTTGGCCAGAGTAATATGCCGAGATGGATGGAGATCCATGAAGGGTATTTTAGGAACAATGGTTAAATTAATAGAACATACATAATTAGATTTATATGAGTTGACAGAAATCCATACTCAGAATCTAATTGAGATAAGAGTGGTGAAAGGAGTAATTGCACGGTAACTGTTTCTATGGAAGGGTACAGTCAAACCACATGACTTTCCTGACATTTGGGTAGTCATGATGCCTAGCTAGAGGCCAATCATGACTTGTATAATGATGTATCAAAATATCAATAGAGATTGATAAAATGATTTAAAGGAGTTTAAATCATGTGAGTTTTGAATAGAACTCACAATTACATATTATACTGCCAACATGGACAGGAACCCAATAGGTCACACACATATAGAGAAAAGGGTAAAATGGTAAAATGACAAGGATAATAATATTTGATATTATTATAAAGGTAGAGAGGAGAATATGATAATAATTAATTAAAGAGTTTAATTAATTATGATCAAATAAAATTGTCCGTGGAACTTTTGAGAAATATTCTGTAAATTGGACCTAAATGAAATAATGTATTTCATGATTAATTATTATTGCCTTATAAGTGTTATAAAACTACTATAAGTGTTATAGGACTGATATAATAATTAATAGGACCATTGGAGAAATTATAAAGGGCCAAAGGAATGAAGAAGTTGGAGGAAGCCTTCCAGAAGAGGGCTACACGCCAACTCCATACAGAAGGGCTTAGAGGGATTTTTCTTGAACAAAATTAATTTATATATGTTACATAAGTGTTATGGAACTCACATATTTAATTTGGTTGGATTTGGAATCCATTTGGGTATTTAAATCCAATTAGATGCACAAAGGGCCTAGTTTGTGGATTTTGTGCATGGTCTTTTATGAAAAGATTTAATTTGGATTTAATTAAGCCCAAATGATTATAATTAATTCCAGAGGCCCAATTAATAATTATCCAGCAATTTTGAAGAGCCCAATCTCATTAAGGAGTTGGAATTTTAACCTAACTATAAAAGGCCAACTAATGAGAATTAGGGTTAAGTGATTAAAACAAAAGGAAAGTCTTTTTCTCTTAATTCTCTCTCCCTTTTGCACCACTTCCATTGCTAGCCTCTTGGATTTTGGCCAGCCCTAGTTGAACACCAATTTGTGGGTTCAATTTACCCCTCTCTAGAGTGGATTAATCATTGGAGGTGTTCGATTTTGGACACTGTGGTTTGCGACAACCCGGTGCGAAGTAAAATCAACTGTTCAACAAAAATCAAAGGTGATTTTTCTTATTCTCATATAGTTATATTGTGTATTCATGGCAAGATCAGAACTAATGGTTAAAAATTTTAAAATTCCGCTCATGTATGTGATGCATGTAACCGTTAAAATCCAACATGGTATCAGAGACACTGTTTTGCCATGGATATACAATTCTATATTTTTCTGCGGAATAAGTTTTGTTTTGCTTTGAGTTATTTTTTTTATGAACTTTAAAATATTAGATTTGATTGTTCATGAATGAGAAATATTGATTTCTGGTTGTATGTGTGATCAAATAAATATGGTGGAAACAAAAACGAAATTTTTGAATGATTAAGATTAGGGTTTGGCGTGAAACCCTAGGTAATGTAGGGGCTGTTCTAATTTAATTTCTTATGGATCCATTTAAAAATCATTTAGATGATATTTTATGTGTTTAATATGTGATATTAAGCCGTAGGATCGAACGGAATTAAAATCGAACAAGTTTTGCATGAAAACTAGTTTTGTCGAAAAGTTCGATAAATTGGTGTTCTTCGTGTGTTCTTGATGTGTTTATGGTTAGAACGACTTTTGATCTTCTAAATCTGATATATATGATATATTAAATTGTTTTTAATTAATTGGATTAATTAAAGTGGGCCTTAAATTAATTTGATTAATTTTAATTCGTTAAAACCACTCAATGGGCTTAATTATGTTTACGGACTTGGTTTAAATTAGTGAATGACTTGGTGGGCCCAAGGAGCTGATTTAAATTAACTATTATAAACATTAATTAAGTTTATTAATGGGTTTTAAGGGCTGGAGTGGGCTTGGCTTATTCCAAAAGGCCCAAATGGTCCAAATAACACAAAACTAGTTTGTGTGTGAACACACTTAGGATTTTTCTTCTGTGGGTTTCGGCCTACACTTGTTTTAAGCCCAAAATTGATTCTTTTAATTATTTAATATGATTAATTAATTAAATAATCAATTTATAATTAATTAATAATCAATTTGATTGATTTTTAAGGCAAGAACACATTCATGCAAAAAGGTTTCCTAAAATGAAAGTTTCCAAAATGGAAAAAGTTTCCTAATTTGATCACATCATTAAAATAACTCAAAATATAGTTTCAAAGGTTGAAACAAAGTTAGTAATCCATTTCTTTATGCATTAGAAAGGCATATAAGGGTGTATGATTGGCATGATGGATAGTTATGGACATAGCCCAATGTGATTGAGCATTATGCATGTTTTGGCCCAATGAGGACTTTCATGTCCTGGCTACTTGTTTTTGGTTTGTATTTCATTTCAAATTGTAATATGTAATTAGATTACTTAGATTAGAATTAGAAATAGAGATGGATACCATTTTCAAGGAGCAAGATGGGCCGGATGGAGATCAAACAAGCTTGAAGATAATGTAATTAATTTTCTTGTTTGAATCATGCATACTACCTAGGTGTGACCTTTTGATTTCCTTATTGGCTTGGGGAAATCAATGTAGTGAAGTCCATAACTATACCATATTTGTATGCTTATATTTATGTGATAGATATAGGATGCATACCAATGTATGCCAACCATGTATGATGAGACTTAATTAACTAAAACCCTCAAACAAATACTAAGGTATATAAGCCTTCCATTAATTTGAGGAGAACCAGAGTTCTTTATAGTGTGGGTTGTTGACCACAGTCAAGCTCACATTATACCAAATATGTTCAAATCTAATTAAATGGGTCATCTTAGCTAGCCCATTAGTTTGTTGACCACAGTTAAGGCTAATGGTTCTAGAGGCAAGATTAGGGAATGCATATATGATATGCATGCATCAAGAGTTGATAACCTAATGATCCAATAGTTGTGTAGAGACACAATTGGTATATGTGATGGAATATGACATGGTATGAATCTCATGATGGCACAGCGAAAAACAAAAAAAAAATTTAATCATGCATACCATACATATCCAAAGCTAGAATCGAAACATGCAATTTTAGAGTTTTAAACTTACAACTTTAGATGCCTTTAAAACTTGATTTTGATGATGACCAGCAACCAAGAAGGATATGTCCACCTTAGATCTTCACCACCAATGCCAAGGAACAGCCTTTACGCCACTCCCTCTATTCTCACACACACTTGCAAAGATGGCTTAAAATCAAGAGTGCTAGCTCTATGATTGTGTATTCGGCAATGGGAATGATTTGAAGCCACAAGATCTGATCTTGTTCTTCCTTTACGTTACTGTTTCAGCCCGAGAACACAAGAGAACAAGAAAGATTTCTTTCCCCTTGAGTATTTTGGCCAAGAGAGAAAAATAGCAAAATGGCATACCTTTTATTCATTTAATTCATTAATATATATCACTCAATTTAGGTCAAGTGTGAGTGCCGAAAATTAAGTGTTAATTTCAGCCTCCATCACTTCCTAATTAAGAGATATATCCTAATTTAAATTCCATTAGAATTTAAATTCAAATGGCATTAGTCATTTAATCAAAACAAACTTACTTATTTAAGGTAAAATAAGTTGCCGAATTCAACTAGTATTTTAGTTTGAATTTTGGCTACTTTAATTCCCTCTCAAGTATTATATTTTGATTAAATACAAATTAGGATTTAATACTCAATTAACTTAATTATACAGAGATAATTAATCAATTGAAATTAAACCTAGCACATGCCAACAAATTTCTCTCGTGACCAACATATTTGCCTAAAATAGCTAGTTGTTTTAGGCAAAAAACTCGTTTCACATATTTGCCTAAAACAGCTGTTTTAGGCAAAATCATGGCTTAACAGATTTGCCTAAAACAGCTAGCTGTTTTAGGCAAAATCGCACCTTGACAGTTTTGCCTAAAACAGCTAGCTGTTTTAGGCAAAAAAACTGTTTTTACAGATTTACCTAAAACAGCTAGTTATTTTAGGCAAAAATCTGTTTACCCATTTTATGCATTAATTTGACTTTAAATAAAAGTCCAAATTAATTCCCAATACACAATTTAAATATTTTAAGCCCAATGCTTTGTGTGCGATCCTATAGGTCCATTTAATGTTGGCAATGAATTAATAAATTAATTCAAAGGCTATATATATTCTCTAGCAAGAAATTATAGCATTCCAAATTAAATGAAAATGCATATGGCATTTAGTGACCTAATGCAATTTTGCATAGTCCCTTACCCATAAATATCAGAATTAATATAAGGCATGGAACCAGTCATCCTTATATATATTAATTCCTTTCTTGATATTCCAGTGACACTGAACTCTCAGATAAATAATGATTACTCATTATTTCATCTCGGTATGGCCATACACTTCTCAGTTCACTGATCAAGTGGCCGATGATATTCTCTCTCTTATTGAGAGGGGTAATCCCTTCACTTCTCTCATGCTCTCTAACATGAATTAATGCATACCCAATCATACCCTTACTTGTCACTCTGTTATGAGCACGTTAGGTGTATGTCAAAGTACACAGTAATTCATAAAGAGTTTCATAGAGATTTCAGGTCTAAGAACTCCGATACAAAACTTGCATATGAGAAACACTTATGACTTGTACCATGTAGTGTTCTCATGAGTGGATCTAATCCAGATACCGTGTTCTAAACATGTATCTATGATCTCTGATTGACACTCTTGTCCTTATGATCCGTAAGACAGAACTCAACTTATCAGAGAGAGCATACTAGTCTTAATTCATTTTTTATTCCCATAACAATGACTGACTAGGGATATTTAGAATGAAGTCTCATTTTTTCAAGGTCTTACAACCATGTGCCTCACACATGATAACTTAAACTGAAACAACATTCTTGGATAGTTCTATTAATTGATATGCACAGGAATACAATAGATAAAACAAATGCCTCATTTATTAAATTAAATGCTTTATAACAATGTATTGGGGCTAGGGCTTACACTAACAATCTCCCACTAGCACTAGTCCCAATTGGGCATAGCCCTAAGACCGAACGCTCTCAAATGAGTTTCGTGCAGATTTGGACGCAATTGTTTCGTCAAAGGATCTGCTACATTGTCTTCACTTGCTATCTTGCTAACCTTAACGTCCCCACGATCAATGATTTCTCTAATCAGGTGGTACCTCCTGAGTATGTGTTTGGATTTCTGGTGTGACCGGGCTCCTTGGCCTGTGCTATGGCCCCGTTGTTGTCACAGAAAATTTCTAATGGATCTAGGATGCTTGGGACCACTCCTAATCCAGAAATGAAATTTCTAATCCAAACAGCCTCTTTTGCAGCCTCACTTGCGGCAATATACTCAGATTCTGTAGTTGAGTCGGCAACGGTTTCTTGCTTCGAGCTTCTCCAGCTGACAGCACCACCGTTCAAAACAAAAACAAACCCAAATTGTGATCTAGAATCCTGAGTGCTGGTCTGAAAAGCAGCATCGACATAACCTTGTATGACGAGCTCTTCTTGACCACCATACACCAAGAAGTGATCCTTAGTCCTTCGCAGGTACTTCAGAATCCCTTTTACAGCTGACCAGTGCTTCTCACCAGGGTCTTGCTGAAACCTACTGGTTATATTCAGTGCATGAGCAACATCCAATCTAGTACATAACATAGCGTACATGATAGATCCAATAGCAGATGCATATGGGATTCTACTCATGTTGTCCCTTTCCTCTTTGGTTTTAGGGCACTGTTCTTTAGTCAAAGGAACTCCCAAAGCCAAAGGTATGTACCCTTTCTTTGAGTCTCCCATACTAAAACGCTTTAGTACTTTGTCTATGTACTTTTCTTGACTTAGTCCCAAGAGCCGATTCAATCTATCTCTATAGATTCGAATACCAAGTATTGTCTCGGCTTCACCTAAGTCTTTCATTGAGAAACATTTTCCCAACCATTGCTTAACCTTTTGCAATGTTGGAATGTCATTCCCAATGAGAAGGATGTCGTCCACATATAGGACCAGAAATACTACTATGCTCCCACTAACCTTCTTGTACACACAAGGCTCATCTTCGTTCTTGATGAAGTCAAATTCTTTGACTGCCTCATCAAAATGAAGATTCCAGCTTTGAGATGCTTGCTTTAATCCATAAATGGATTTTTGAAGCTTGCAAACCTTCTTAGGATGCTTGGGATTGACAAAACCTTCAGGCTGTGTCATATACACATCGTCAAGTAAATTTCCGTTAAGGAAAGCAGTTTTGACATCCATTTGCCATATCTCATAATCATGATATGCAGCTATGGCAAGCAAGATCCGAATGGATTTGAGCATGACTACAGCCGAAAAGGTCTCGTCATAGTCTACACCATGAGTTTATCGAAAACCTTTTGCTACTAGTCTACCTTTGTAGGTCTTATCAGCTTTGAGTTTGAATAGCCACTTGCATTCAATTACCTTAGCACCTTCCGGTGGATCAACCAAGGTCCAAACCTGGTTATCGTACATTGATTGCATCTCGGATTTCATGGCTTCAAGCAAATTTTCCGAGTCTGGGCTCTCAATAGCTTCTCGGTAGGTAGTAGGATCCTCACGATCTACTAACTCAATAGTGTCACTGTCAGTGATTAGAAATCCATATCTCTCAATCTCCTGATGTACCCTACCGAACCTTCTAGGTTCTTGTGTAATGGGTTCTTGTTCCACAACTGGTTGTGAACTTGATCCCATTTCCAAACCATCCTCTAGAGGAGTTTGTGGTGCTTGAATTTCTCCAAGTTCTACTTTACTCCCACTGTCTTTCTTGAGAAGGAACTCCTTTTCCAAGAAAACAGTCTTGCGAGCAACAAATACTTTGTTCTCGGCTTGTGAGTAAAAGTAGTATCCCTTTGTTTCTTTAGGATAACCCACAAACAAGCAGACAGTGGATTTGGACTCTAGTTTTTCGGATGTTAATTTCTTAACATGTGCTTCACATCCCCAAATCCTGAGAAAAGACATATTGGGTTCTTTCCCAGTCCATACCTCGTATGGTGTCTTCTCAACTGCTTTAGTTGGAGTACGGTTCAATAGAAACGTAGCAGTTTCTAATGCATAACCCCAAAAAGAGATAGGAAGATTAGCTTGACTCATCATAGATCGAACCATGTCCAACAGAGTTCGATTTCTCCTTTCGGACACACCATTCCATTGAGGTGTTCCAGGAGGAGTGAGCTGTGAAATAATACCACACTCCTTTAGATGACTGTCAAACTCTTGGCTTAAGTATTCGCCACCTCGATCTGATCGAATGGCTTTTATACTTTTGCCAAGTTGGTTTTCTACTTCATTCTTAAACTCTTTGAATTTCTCAAAAGTTTCAGACTTGTACTTCATTAGATAGACATAGCCATATCTACTGAAGTCATTTGTGAATGTCACGAAGTAGCTAAAACCACCTCTAGCATGTGTACTTAAAGGTCCACATACATCGGTATGTATTAGTTCCAATAAGCCATTAGTCCTCTCGCCTTTTTTATTAAAAGGACTCTTTGTCATTTTTCCATGCAAACATGGCTCGCATGTATCATAAGACTCTAAGTCGAATGACCCAAGCACTCCAGTTTTATGGAGTCTTGAAATGCGTTTTTCGTTTGCATGTCCTAAGCGACAATGCCAGAAGTAAGTAGGGTTCAATTCATTTGATTTAACCCTCTTTGTATTAATGTTGTATATGGACTCTTTGTTTTGTAAATCAAGGATATAAAGGCCATTTTGCAACATGGCATTGCCATAAGAAATGCCTTGGCAACGAATATGAGCATTGCCATTTTTAATAACAAAATCAAATTCATCATTATCCAAACATGAAACTGAAATAATGTTTCTGCTCATAGCAGGCACATAATAACAATTATTCAAAACAATACAAAGTCCGGAAGGTAAAGTGAGGTGATAGTCGCCTATCTCCATGGCAGCAACTCGTACTCCATTCCCCACACGGAGGTCCACTTCATTCTTCCCAAGTAACCGCCTATTTCTTAACCCCTGCACATTTGAACAAATGTGAGAACCACAACCGGTATCCAATACCCAAGTGGTAGAAATAGAAAGGTTAATTTCAACAACAAAAATACCAGAACTGGATGCCTTGGCTCCATTCTTCTTTTGTTCTTCCTTAAAGAGAGCGCAATTCTTCCTCCAATGCCCTATCTTGTTGCAATAGAAGCAAGTGCTCTCACTCTCTTTGAGTTTTGACGCCTTGGGCTTGGATTGGGCCTGAGGTACACTCCCAACTGACTTGGGTTTTCCCTTTCCCTTTCCCTTTCCCTTAGCAGGTCGCTTCTTAATTCCCTTTTGAACCATTAGTACGGGATTGGTCTTTTGAATGTTTTCTTCAGCATTTTTAAGCATCCCATGAAGCTCAGTGACTGACTTGTTCATTGCATGCATGTTATAATTCATCACAAATGGATCATAAGCAGCAGGCAATGATCCTAAGATCAAGTCAGTGGCCAATTCCTTTGGCACTAGTACCTCAAGCTTCTCAAGAGTATCAAGATACCCTTTCATCTTAAGTACATGGTACTAACAGGAGTACCCTCAGCCATCTTGCAAGAAATTAAGGCCTTTGTTGTCATGAACCTCTCGTGACGAGCTTGCTCTTGGAACATCTCCTTGAGGTGCACCATGATCGCATAAGCCTCTTGGTCCATAAATTGCTTTTGCAAGTCAGGCACCATAGTGGCCAGCATCAGACAGGTCACATCGTTGGAGTCGCTCTTCTTGGTCTCAAAAGTTTCCTTTTGAACCGCAGAGGCGTTCCTTCCTGGTTCATCAGGCAAGGGTGCATCCAAAACATATGACTTCTTCTCTTGCTTAAGAACTATTCTTAAGTTTCGAGACCAGTCTATGAAATTGGTGCCATTCAATTTGTCCTTTTCAAGGACCGATCGCAATGAAAAATTGTTGTTTGAAGATGCCATTTTCAATCTACAATAAAATTTAGCAAGATTAAATGAGGTCTTATTTATGATCCCACAAACCGAATTAATATCCCTTTAAATAATTCGCGTTAGTGATTTAATGTGGGCCAAGATCCACTTTTCACAACAACTTATTAGTCAAGTTGAGCTTGTACACCTAACAAGTTAAGTTACTTAGGTAGGAAAACTCCAATCATGTCTCGTACATGACTCTTGGATCAAATGGGCTAACATCTTAAGATGTTATAGCACAACCCATTTATTAGTTGCCTAGGTCTGGGCATCCCTTTCCATGTTAAGTCCAACCTACATTCACAACCCATGACTCACAAAGATAATCGGGCGCATCTAGGACTCCTAGTCTACGTGACCGATAATCGATGCCTTGACATGTTTCGAATTAGGAAGGCAACTTTGTAACTTACTATTTTTAGGGATTCATTTTATTACAGCTTACATGGCATACGCTTTGTAATCCATACATAGCATGCATATATATATAATTGCATAAAGTAAAGCGTGACAAACATGGGCCCAAAAACCTACAACTAAGATTCTATACTATTACATAAGAATCTTCGAGTTGGGCTTCTCCACTCCGGTGGGCTTCGTCTTGATTTACAAAGTCTTCAAGTATATTCTATTCTAAGAAATAAATGAAACTTTTACAATAAAACATAATGGCTCGCAGGCCATATTTAATTACAAAAACCCAGGGCCCATGAATGCACCATGCATATCCATTCATCACACCAAACTAGCAAATAAATATACATAGCATTCATGGATAAAACAAAGTCCAAATTTATTTAATTTAGCCAAGCCCATTAATGGAAATTGTGTACTTGAACCTTTAAGAGATGACCCCGTGATGGGCCTGGGCCGAAGCCCAATGGACTAAATCCTCTTATTGAATAAGTTCTCTTAAAAGCCCAAAACACAAATTAGTTAGATTTGTGCCATAAATCAACTCTAGTATAATTTTCAATTTTGCCATTTTTAATTTTATGACATACAGCCCATAAACATTAAAAATACATATAATATGTGCTAACATGAATTAAAAATAAAATCATGAAGAACACATATATAGTATACGGCATTCATGCAAAAACAAACAAACAACAAAAACTAGTTGTTTAATGCTTATGTAATGCCATAAAATGCACAAACATTTAAATCAATTTTATGAGTCATTTAATAATCTAAATAAGTCCATAAACATTGATTTAATATTCTGTACCATTTTAATCTAAATGTGTTTTTACCATTTTAATCAAAACAAAACAAACAATGTTGATTAAACATGTAACAAACACAAACTAGAAATAGTTTTAAGTGATTTTAAAATTAATCAATTAAATTGTCATGGACCAGAATTAAAACCAAATTTAAAACATGTCCAGACCTGATATTTAATCTTCAAAAATCACTTACAAACATCCCAAAAACGTTTTTACATTTAATTTTGAAAACTAGTTGTTAAACTAGCAATTTACATGCCAACTAGCACCTAGTTTCATAATTAACATGTACCATCAGGTATAAATAATTAAATCCGACCATTACCAGCCCTAATAACATCTTAGGACAGTATATTAACATGTCATATTAATTATAATACCTATCTAATCAATTAAAATCGTTTTTACACCAAAACAATGCAAAAAACTCAAAACAGAAAATTTCAGATTTGCATGTTTTCATAATGACGATTTTTAATTAATTTTTTCATGCATCTAAAGCACTAAAATAAGCATTTTTAGGCTCTGATACCACTGATGGAATATGACATGGTATGAATCTCATGATGGCACAGCGGAAAACAAAAAAAAAATTTTAATCATACATACCATACATATCCAAAGCTAGAATCGAAACATGCAATTTTAGAGTTTTAAACTTACAACTTTAGATGCCTTTAAAACTTGATTTTGATGATGACCAGCAACCAAGAAGGATATTTCCACCTTAGATCTTCACCACCAATGCCAAGGAACAGCCTTTACGCCACTCCCTCTATTCTCACACACACACTTGCAAAGATGGCTTAAAATCAAGAGTGCTAGCTCTATGATTGTGTATTCGGCAATGGGAATGATTTGAAGCCACAAGATCTGATCTTGTTCTTCCTTTAGGTTACTGTTTCAGCCCGAGAACACAAGAGAACAAGAAATATTTCTTTCCCCTTGAGTATTTCGGCCAAGAGAGAAAAATAGCAAAATGGCATACCTTTTATTCATTTAATTCATTAATATATATCACTCAATTTAGGTCAAGTGTGAGTGCCGAAAATTAAGTGTTAATTTCAGCCTCCATCACTTCCTAATTAAGAGATATATCCTAATTTAAATTCCATTAGAATTTAAATTCAAATGGCATTAGTCATTTAATCAAAACAAACTTACTTATTTAAGGTAAAATAAGTTGCCGAATTCAACTAGTATTTTAGTTTGAATTTTGGCTACTTTAATTCCCTCTCAAGTATTATATTTTGATTAAATACAAATTAGGATTTAATACTCAATTAACTTAATTATACATAGATAATTAATCAATTGAAATTAAACCTAGCACATGCCAACAAATTTCTCTCGTGACCAACATATTTGCCTAAAACAGCTAGCTGTTTTAGGCAAAAAACTCGTTTCACATATTTGCCTAAAATAGCTGTTTTAGGCAAAATCATGGCTTAACAGATTTGCCTAAAACAGCTAGCTGTTTTAGGCAAAAAAACTGTTTTTACAGATTTGCCTGTTTTAGGCAAAAATCTGTTTATCCATTTTATGCATTAATTTGACTTTAAATAAAAGTCCAAATTAATTTCCAATACACAATTTAAATATTTTAAGCCCAATGCTTTATGTGCGATCCTATAGGTCCATTTAATGTTGGCAATGAATTAATAAATTAATTCAAAGGCTATATATATTCTCTAGCAAGATATTATAGCATTCCAAATTAAATGAAAATGCATATGGCATTTAGTGACCTAATGCAATTTTGCATAGTCCCTTACCCATAAATATCAGAATTAATATAAGGCATGGAGCCAGTCATCCTTATATATATTAATTCCTTTCTTGATATTCCAGTGACACTGAACTCTCAGATAAATAATGATTACTCATTATTTCATCTCGGTATGGCCATACACTTCTCAGTTCACTGATCAAGTGGCCGATGATATTCTCTCTCTTATTGAGAGGGGTAATCCCTTCACTTCTCTCATGCTCTCTAACATGAATTAATGCATACCCAATCATACCCGTACTTGTCACTCTGTTACGAGCACGTTAGGTGTATGTCAAAGTACACAGTATATCATAAAGAGTTTCATAGAGATTTCAGGTCTAAGAACTCCGATACAAAACTTGCATATGAGAAACACTTATGACTTGTACCATGTAGTGTTCTCATGAGTGGATCTAATCCAGATACCGTGTTCTAAACATGTATCTATGATCTCTGATTGACACTCTTGTCCTTATGATCCGTAAGACAAAACTCAACTTATCAGAGAGAGCATACTAGTCTTAATTCATTTGTTATTCCCATAACAATGACTGACTAGGGATATTTAGAATGAAGTCTCATTTGTTTCAAGGTCTTACAACCATGTGCCTCACACATGATAACTTAAACTGAAACAACATTCTTGGATAGTTCTATCAATTGATATGCACAGGAATACAATAGATAAAACAAATGCCTCATTTATTAAATTAAATGCTTTATAACAATGTATTGGGGCTAGGGCTTACACTAACAATATGGATACCTACCTTTCAAGGGTATGGAATTTGGTTTGTTGACCACAGTCAAGGTCAAATTACATATCAAGGATTGGATATTGGCCCACTAAGAAAACCATCGGGTTTTCTCGGATTATATAGTGAGGGCTATTAATTCGCAATAAAATAGTGGGAGTAAATGGATTAATTAAAGACCTTATTAATGCATACATATATATGAACATACTCTCATATCTTTTCTTTTTCACATCTATGTCACCATCATGAGCACATCAAATATACGATCAATCTTGGATAACAAACTGGTTGGCAGCAACTATTCTGACTGGATCAAACAAGTGAGAATTGTTCTCAGAGATGAAAAGATCCATTATGTCTTGGATAAAGATCCACCACCACTTCCATCAGATGATGCCATTGATGAGATCAGAGATATTTATCGAAAATACAAGAAGGATAGTGAAGCAGCAAGCATGTCTGATGCTGGGTGCTATGTCCTCAGAGCTTCATAAGCAATATGAGATAATGGATGGTGGGGTTTCCAAGAAGAAGGTTGCCAAGAAAGAGAATTCCAAAGGAACTTGCTTCCATTGTGGAAAATATGGTCATTGGAAGCATAACTGCAAGGCCTATCTATATTCTCTCAAGGAGAAGAAGCATGCTGATGCTTCTAGCTCAGGTATTCATATGATTGAAATTAATACTTATTCTATTGCTTCAAAATAATCTTGGGTATTAGATACCGGATGTGGATCACATTTGTGTAATGATCAACATGGGCTTAGAAGCTTTAGAAGAGTTGGAAAGGCAGAGATATGTTTACAGTCAGCTACTGGACAGAACATCTCTACAACAGTTGTGGGGACTTACTATTTGCCTCATCCTAGTGGATTAGTACTGGAATTAAATAATTGTTATTATGTTCCAGCTTTATCCAAAAGTATTATTTCTTTCAGTCGGTTGATGAACGATTATGATATTTCTTTAAAGGATAAATGTTGTTACATTTTTAAGAACAATATGTTTTATGCAAAAGCTATCATTGAGAATGGTATATTTGTTCTTGATTTAATTAAAGAAGTACATAATGTGAATACCAAGAGAATGAAACATGATAATCTGAATACCTCATACTTATGGCATTGTCGTTTAGGCCATATAAATGAAAAATGCATGACCAAGTTACACAAGTCAGGTGATTTGGGATCATTTGATTATGAATCATTTGATACATGTGAATCTTGTTTATTGGGAAAAATGACAAAAGCTCCCTTTATTGTAAAGGAGAACGAGCTAAAATGGTTTTGGACTTAATGCATTTAGATGTATGTGGTCCAATGACTACACATGCCAGAGGAGGTTACTCCTACTTCATTACTTTCATAGATGATTATTCCAGGTTTGGATACATCTATCTAATGAAATATAAGTCTGTAGCATTTGAAAAGTTCAAAGAGTTCAGAAATGAAGTAGAGAAACAACTTGGCAAATGTATTAAAACACTTAGATCAGATCGAGGTGGAGAATACTTAAGTCAAGAGTTTCAGGATTATCTTAGAGATAATGGGATTTTATCTCAATGGACTCCTCCATATACACCACAACACAATGGTGTATCTGAAAGGAGAAATCGAACACTATTAGATATGGTTCGATCAATGATGAGCCGAGTGGACTTGCCTAAGTCTTTTTGGGGATATGCACTAGAAACTGCTGTTTATGTGTTAAACAGAGTTCCTAGTAAATCGGTTGATGTTACTCCATATGAGATGTGGAATAACAAGAAACCCACGCTTTCTCATATGAAAGTATGGGGTTGTCCTGCTTATGTGAAGAGGACAATGTCAGACAAACTGGATGTTAAGTTTGATAAATGTTTATTTATGGGATATCCAAAAGAAACGTTTGCATATTATTTCTATCGTCCCTTAGAACAAAAGGTGTTTGTTTCAAGGCATGCTGTCTTCTTGGAAAGAGAATTTCTCCTACGAGAGGACAGTGGGAGTAAAATTGAGCTTGGTGAAGTTCAAGACCCACAAATAGAAGATGATCAACCGATTGAACCTGAAAATGAATTTCATAATGATGAGATTACAGTTGAACCTGATTATACACAAAATCCTAGAAGATCAACTAGGATGCGTTCTATCCCTGTGAGATATGGATTTCACGTTGATTCAGATAGAGGCATAACTGTAGTAGAGGAAAATGAGCCTACAAGCTATCAAAAAGTTTTCAACAGTTCAGAACGTGATTTATGGCTTAAGGCTATGCAGTCCGAAATGGACTCCATGTATGAGAATAAAGTATGGACTTTAACTCAACCACCTGAAGGGATAAAACCCATAGGGTGCAAATGGGTCTTCAAAAAGAAGACTGACATGGAAGGTAATATAGTTACCTATAAAGCTCGCTTAGTAGCAAAAGGTTATCGTCAAAAAGAAGGTATTGACTATGACGAAACTTTTTCTCCTATAGCGATGCTTAAGTCTATAAGAATACTTTTAGCCATTGCAGCTCATTATAATTATGAGATTTGGCAAATGGATGTGAAGACAGCTTTCCTTAATGGAAATCTTTCTGAGGATGTGTATATGACACAACCAGAAGGATTCACATCAGGAAATGGCGAAAAGGTATGCAAGCTTCAAAGATCCATTTATGGATTGAAGCAAGCCTCTAGGAGCTGGAACATACGATTCAATGAGACAATTAAAGAGTTTGGTTTCTTACAGAATGAAGATGAACCTTGTGTGTATAAAAGGGTCAGTGGGAGTGCAATTGTCTTCCTAATTCTATATGTAGATGACATACTAATCATGGGAAATGACATTTCTCTTCTCCAATCTGTTAAAATATGGTTATCCAAGCAATTCTCCATGAAAGACCTTGGAGAAGCATCCTATATTCTGGGAATAAGGATTTATAGGGATAGATCCAATAGGTTGCTAGGTCTTTCTCAGAGTACATATATAGATAAAGTATTGAAGAGGTTCAATATGGATCTCTCTAAGAAAGGGTTTATACCCATGGTGTATGGGAAACACCTTTCTAAGTCTATGTATCCGCAGACACTAGAGGATAGAGAGAGCATGAATAGAATACCATATGCATATGCAATTGGTTCTATCATGTATGCTATGTTATGTACATGTCCAGATGTAGCATTTTCTTTGAGTGTCACAAGCAGATTCCAATCCAATTTTGGAGAGGAACATTGGGCAGCTGTCAAGAATATTCTTAAGTACTTGAGAAGGACTAAGGATATATTCTTGGTATATGGAGAGGGCAGTTTGGAAGTAAACGGGTATACAGATGCCAGCTTCCAATCTGACAAAGATGATTTTAAATCACAATCTGGTTGTGTGTTCATAATGGAGGAGGAACAGTTAGTTGGAAAAGTTCCAAACAAGAAACAACTGCTGATTCCACGACGGAAGCTGAGTACATTGCTGCTTCAGAAGCAGCCAAAGAAGATTTCTGGATCAAAAAGTTCATAACCGAACTAGGAGTGGTGCCTATCATTGTTGATCCGATTCCTTTATATTGTGACAACAATGGAGCCATTGCGCAAGCAAAGGAACCACGGTCTCATCAGCGATCCAAACATGTTCTCAGATGCTACCATCTCATAAGGGAAATAGTAACTAGAAATGATGTGAAAATAGAAAGGGTTCCCACAGATGACAATGTGGCGGATCCCCACACTAAAGCACTTTCCCAGATAAAGCATGATCACCATATAAATAGCATGGGTCTGAGACATATGAGTGATTGGCTCTAGTGCAAGTGGGAGATTGTTAGAGAGTATGCCCTAGAGCCTATGTAATAGGGATGTTTTTCATATGTATGAAATTTATATTCTTAATAAAAGGCATCGTTCATTTATTAATACTGTGTTTGAATACATGAGTTTGTAAATCTTAAATTAATAAATGAAGTCCTAGATATTATAAACACAGTGCAAAGGCAATCATAAAGGTGTTCATGATGTGAGATGTCTATCGCATGCAAATGTGTTGATATCTAAATATCCCTAGTCATAGAATTAACAAGAT
>JBBPFJ010000049.1:527452-568503 GCA_037975025.1 Excoecaria agallocha
ACGAGCATACTCATCCTTAGACTCTATTGCTGTTCCAACGTCCCTTACTGAAGCATTAGCTAATGATGATTGGCGAGCTGCAATGAAAGAAGAGATTATGGCCTTATAGCATAATCATACTTGGGATATTCTACCTTTGCCCTCTTAGAAAAAGGCTATTGGTTGTAAGTGGGTGTTTACTGTTAAGATGAATCCTGATGGCTCTGTTGCTAGATTGAAAGCTCGATTAGTTGCTAAAGGATATGCACAAACATATGGAGTGAATTATTCGGAGACCTTTTCTCCAGTTGCAAAACTTTCATCTGTTCGATTATTTATTTCCTTAGCTACTAATTACAGTTGGCGACTTCATCAACTTGATGTGAAAAATGCATTCTTGCATTGGGATTTGAGTGAAGAAGTTTACATGGAGCAACCACTTGGTTTTGTTGCTCAGAGGGAGTCAAGGAAGGTGTGCAAATTAAGGAAGTCTTTGTACGAGTTAAAATAGTCCCCTCATGCATGGTTTGGGAGATTCAGTACGGTTGTAATTGAGTTTGGCCTACGAAGAAGTGCATATGATCACTCAGTGTTCTTTACATCATCTATTTCTGGGTGCATTTTATTGGTTGTATATGTGGATGATATAGTGATAACTGAAAGTGATGAAGCTTGAATTATGAGGTTGAAAGCATTCCTTGGGACTCACTTTCAAACCAAGGATTTAAGGTCATTGAAATATTTCTTAGGGATTGAAGTTTCTCGCAGTCAAAAAGGGATCTATCTATCTCAAAGAAAATATTGTTTGGATTTATTAGATGGTGCTGGTTTTATTGAGGCAAAAGCATGTGATGCACCTATGATACCAAATGTAAAGCTGAAAGCTGAAGATGGAGACTTGTTTGAGAATCCAGAAAAATATAGGAAGGTTGTGGGAAAATTAAACTACCTTACTATCACTCATCCTGACATTGCTTTTTCAGTAAGTGTTGTTAGTCAGTTCATGTCATCTCCTAGAACCTCACACTGGGATGTTGCTATACATATTCTGAGATATTTAAAAGGTGCACCAGGACGTGGCATCTTATATCAAAATCATGGTCACCACATTATAGAAGGTTTCATGGATGCAGACTATGCAGGAGATCTTTCAGACAGGCGCTCTACCACCGGTAATTATGTCTTTATTGGGGGTAATCTTGTTTCTTGGAAGAGTAAGAAACAGAATGTGGTGTCCCGATCAAGTGCAAAATCGAATATAGAGCTATGGCATAGACTACATGTGAACTTATATGGCTACGTCATTTGCTTGGAGAAATTGGGTTTGTTCAGTCTAAACCAATGAACTTATGGTGTGACAATCAAGCAGCTATCTATATTGCAAATAATCTTGTGTTTCATGAGAGAACTAAACATATAGAAGTTGACTGTCATTTTACTCGAGAGAAACTAGAAGATGGATCAATCTCAACTTCACATGTTAGAACAGGAAGCCAATTAGCTGATGTATTCACTAAAGCGTTACCTGGGAATCAGATCGATTACATTTGTAACAAGCTGGGCATGATCAATATCTATGCTCCAGCTTGAGGGGGAGTGTTATGATATGTACAGCTGTTAGGGTTTTATTATTAGCTTAATTATAGGGATGTGTTAGGGATTTGTTTCCTAATTCAACCGTTGTATACATTATATATACCTGTATATTCTTCAATAGAAATATAAGAATTATTTCTCACTTTCACAAAGACCTTAGAAAAGCAACCTATTTATTAAGGAATAGGATCTATAGAGATAGATCAAATAGGTTGTTAGATCTTTCATATTCTACATGCATAGATAAAATGTTAAAGAGGTTTAGCATGGATCTTTCCAAGAAAGGGTTTATTCTTATGGTGCATGGAAAATCCATTTTTAAATCTATGGGCCTCAAGAAATAAGAAAAAAGAGGGAGCATGGGTAAGATTCCATATGTATTAGCTAGATAATCTATCATGTATGGTTTGTTATGTACATGACTTAATGTATCATTTACTTTGAATTTCATGAGTAGATTTCAATCCAACCATGGATAGGAATATTGGGTGGCTTTAAAGAACATCCTTAGGTACTTAAGAAGAATTATTCCTTAGTTTTTAGTATATAGAGAAGGGAACTTATAAGTAAGCTAATATATAGATGCTAGCTTTTAATTTGACAAAGATGATTGTAAGTCTCAAATAGGATATATGTCCATATTAGAAGGAGGAACAATTAGTTAGAAGAGTTCCAATAAGATTTAATTGTATAATCAACTATTGAGGGTGAGTATATTGTTGTTTCTAAAGCAACTAAGGAAGTAGTATGGATTAAAAAGTTTATTATTGAGCTAGAAGTGGTCCCTAACATTATTGATCTAATACTTCTTTATTGTGACCATAATGGGGTCATAACACGAGGAAAGGACCACATGTCATCAGTGATCCAAGCATCTCTTTAAATGCTACCACTTGATTAGAGAGATGGTAGAAATAATGTAAAGATTTAAGGGTCCTTATAGATCACAATGTTGTTAATCTTTCATTAAGGCACTTCCCCAAAATAATTTTGACTTTAATGTAACTAATATGTGTATTAGGGTAATCCACTATAATGCAAGTGGGAGATTGTTAGTTATATGTCTTAGAGCCTACATGTAATAAGAGATTCTTCATACACATTTATCTTATCTATTATTGGTATTCTTTATTACCTAGTGCTTATGTTACACAAATGCTTACATAAATACTTAAACTATATAATAAAGTCCTTCATATATAATTAAAATTGTAGAGGAAATATAAAGAGTTCATGCTATGAGATTATTGATATGTATATACCTAAATATCACTAGCCATATTATTAAAAAGGTAAGATATTGTTAATACAAATAGACTAGCACATGTTATACTCCTTAAATAAGCTAAGCAAAAGTTCTCATGAGTTGTGAGCATGGTGATGTTTAGGGTTAACATATGGATGCTTGTGTGAGAAATACATTAGAGACCTAAACACAAGATCTTCATGATAAATAATATATGTCAGTAAAAGTATCTCATCATTTTAGTGGCAAGTACACCTAGACTTGAGATCACCAAATTATTTTAAGTGTTAAGTGCTATACTTTGACTATATTACATGTGGTATACTTTTATGTGTTCATAGCTTGGAGATTGGATAAAACATGTGTGACTCTTGCATATCGCTTTTGAGCCTCTTTTTTTTATTCCTTTTGGGTGAAAAGGAGAAGAGAGAATAAATAGTGTTTGGGAAAAGGAACTATTTTGTCTTTTGAATGGGACATATTTTTAGGATTGGTTAGGTAGAGGTCTCCTGCTTGAATGATTGGTTGCTTTGCAATGGTCAAAGGATTTGATCCAATTCATCGAGGCTCAAGTCTCAAAAGATATGAAGCAACATCTTGTGTATTCCTATTCCATTATTGATAATTGACAATAATATGAATGTTGTTAGGCATTATAAGGCGGGTAAAAGGAGTCGCCATCCAATAGAACATTAGAAAATAGTGTTCGAAACCTCACACTTATTTATACCTTTCATTAGTGCAATATAATTAGGCTTTTTAGATTCATTATTTTATGCTTCTTCTCATACATATAATCATGGAAAGGAAAATAAATCTGCACTCAATCACGTTTGAAAAGATGTAAATAATGGCATAAAAGTCATGGCATAAATATATCCACTAAGTAATAAATAAATAAATATCCATATATTGGTTGGTTCATTATTATTTACTTTTGATAGGGATATTGATCCTTGCATGGATTTTTATGAAAAGGCTTTATTTGTGTGTTTTTACTTGAAAATAGGGATTAATGATCTCATTTTATTAGGAAAACTCCGCATTAATAAATGATGTACAAATTCTTTTACATTTACAAAAAAAATATTTTTTATATGTGATTTTTATGGTATAAAATAGGACATTGGTTTAGTTTTATTAATAAAAATTTAATTATTTAATATAAATATTTTTGTGTGACATTTTTCTTTTAGCAGTCAAAATCATTTTTAATTACATCACTAATATAATGAATAATAATAAAAATAAAAAAAAGAAAATAAAGAGAATAAAATAATTGAGTACATAAACTGTCTTATAAATCAGCTACGCTATATCCACCAGACTGCACTCACAAATACACATTAACGTATGATGTGGAATAATATATATATATATATATATAATTTAATATAGTATATAAAATATATTAAGATAAAAATTGCCACCCCTTTTTGATATTAGCTTCTTTAGCATAAAAAGTACTTTTTAGTTTGGTCTAAACTTGCTCATTAGTTGCCTGGTCTCAGCTATTTGAGCATTAAGTCACCTTCTTTCCTATATTGGCCTTTGACTTTCTTATAAAGACCGAACTAGCCTTATCTAGTAGACTTAGTTGTGATAGTAGGCTTTCATTCGGTTTTTATCTAATGAGTTCAATTACAAAAACATGTGTCTTGCCCTTGCAGTTTAGCTTTTAGAGCAACCCTTAATGCTTGAAGCTCACTTTGTCTGGCAATACTGCGTCTATCCCATATACCAAGGAGAATGGAGTGGCCCTTATTGAAGTCCTAACAATCATCCTATACCCCCATTCATTTGGGCTCTACAAGTCATTGCATGTGTTTTTTCCATTTTTTTCTTAGCTTTTTTTCTCTCTCCCCCTTTTCTAATATATATTTTTCATTTTTCATTTCATTTTTTTTTCTCTTTTTTTCTTCAATTTCTTTCTCTTTCTCTTTGTTTTTTTAATCATTTTCCTTCTCTTTTTTTATTTTTAAACATCTTGGTTGGATACAATGCTTTATATATATTGATGAATTGAGGTGCAAATTTTCGAATCATTCTTTGGTCTTTCCTTGTGACTTCTTCAGATAATTTTGACCTTTTCTAAGTAATTTTTGATGCCATAGAACTAATGTTTCCTATCAATTTACTTGATGTCCATTAATTGTGACCTTTACCTTGTCTTTTTTTCCTATTTTGGTTTGAGTCTTTGAAGTTTTTGCTTAACTGGCTTGCTATTTGGGTAGGCCAGGATGGCATGTTCTATGATGTCTTTATCAATTCCTAGCATGGCATCATAGGTCCAGGAAAAGACTCTTCCATATTTTTTTAATATTCTCTCAATATTTTAATCTCTCTTCAGGAATTATATTGGATAAAATCAAGATATTTGTAGGGTTATCCTATGTTTCAAGATTAAATGGAATAGTATTTATTGAATTAATGTCAAAGATGTATAAGAATCATGATTATTGCCATCCATGATATAATTAGATGAGATATTGCACAAATAAGTAAAGTTGTTCATATTATAAATATAATTAGAGAAAAATATTATTTTCAAATACTTCAAGAACATAGATTACAATGGCAAAAGAATTATTATCTAATTCTTGAATAGCTGATGCAGTAGTAGGCGCCTTGTTTTCCTCAATTGTTAGTGTATGCTGTGGGAGCACCTCTTTAGGAACTGTCAGCTCAAAAGCCATCTTTAGTCTAGTTTTCATCTTCATTCTAGACTCCATGCGTGATGGTCAAATAATCATTACCATACAAGTCTTTCAACACATATTGTTTAGGTAAGCCTGACCGACTATAAAGACTGATGGTTGCATAATGTGACGTGCACTAAACTGCCGATGGCATCTGATTATTCCTCAAAAGCCCACTTTTAGGGTTCGAGATAGGATGAAGGTTCTTTTAACTCATGAAGACTGGTCGTTTTATAATGGATAGGGATTTAACCCAATTCGCCAAGCCTTGAGCCTTAAAAAGGCATAAGACAACATCTCAAGGTACCCTATTCCATTGGTATTCAACGTACGAGGGCATTATTTGATTCCCACAATGTGGGTATCATAGAGTCACCACCACAGATAGTTCGGGACTTTACACTTATTCATAACTTGGTTAATGTTTTATAAATGAGTTTTAAAGAGTAATTTTCTATCTCTTTTCTCCCACAAATTATATAATGAATTAAAAAGCACATATAAACACGTATATATGAAAAAATTATAAAACATTTATATGGAAATCCGTAGAAACATGGAAATAGAAGACAATAAATTATTATATGGAACTAAATGAATAATGTAATGTTTAATCTTATAACTTTTCTAGCATTGTTATACATATTGTGTTGAACATAACTATAAACTTATTTATTAATTCTTTACATCTATTATTAAGACTCCTATTTGGTTTGAACATTATAATTCAAAACAAAAATTTTATAATAAGATAACATATTTCATATGTAATTTCCATGCAAGATCCGTTTTACATATATGAACTATTATACATCACAAAAACTATATTTACTCAATTATCTTTATATACAACATTTCTAATACAAAATGTTGAATACAAGGCAATAATAAAACATAAGCTTTATACTTTTTAACCTTCCTAACTCTCATGTTGGCCTTCCTTTTATAGATTTGATCTGTGTGGAAGAGTCTTAGCTTGAGTACCTACACGGATATACACTCATGCTAACTATAAAGCTTAGTGAGGAACAATTAATGTTGAACAACCACTCACAGTTTTCATTCTCAAGCACACATACAAGAATATGATATAACAATAAAATATTAACATTAACTATAAAAGCAATATCAGGGCATCAACGGAAAAAAATAGTGTAATGATAATATTGTTGGATTTTAACGGTTACATGCATCACATACATGCGGAATATTAAAATTTTTTAACCATTAGTTCTGATATTGCCATGAATACACAATATAACTATATGAGAATAAGAAAAATCACCTTTGATTTTTGTTGAACAGTTGATTTTACTTCGCATCGGGTGTCGCAAACCACAGTGTCCAAAATCGAACACCTCCAATGAGTAATCCACACTAGAGAGGGGTAAATTGAACCAACAAATTGGTGTTCAACTATGGCTGGCTGAAATCCAAGAGGCTAGCAATGGAAGTGGCACAAAAAGGGAGAGAGAATTAGGAGAAATAGACTTTCCTTTTGTTTTAATCACTTAACCCTAATTCTCATTAGTTGGCCTTTTATAGTTAGGTTAAAATTCCTACTCCTTAATGAGATTGGGCTCTTTAAAATTGCTGGAGAATTATTAATTGGGCCTCTGGAATTAATTATAATCATTTGGGCTTAATTAAATCCAAATTAAATCTTTTCATAAAAGACTATGCACAAAATCCACAAACTAGGCCCTTTGTGCATCTAATTGGATTTAAATACCCAAATGGATTCCAAATCCAACCAAATTAAATATGTGAGTTCCATAACACTTATGTAACATATATAAATTAATTTGGTCCAAGAAAAAGCCCTCCAAGCCCTTCTTTTTGGAGTTGGCGTGTAGCCCTCTTCTGGAGGGCTTCCTCCAACTTCTTCATTCCTTTGGCCCTTTATAATTTCTCCAATGGTCCTATTAATTATTATATCAGTCTTATAACAATTATAGTAGTCTTATAACACTTATAAGACAATAATAATAAATCATGAAATACATTATTTCATTTAGGTCCAATTTACAGAACATTTCTCAAAAGTTTCGCGGACAATTTTATTTGATCATAATTAATTAAACTCTTTAATTAATTATTATCATATTCTCCTCTCTACCTTTATAATAATATCAAATATTATTATCCTTGTCATTTTACCATTTTACCCTTTTTCTCTATATGTGTGTGACCTATTGGGTTCCTGTCCATGTTGGCAGTATAATATGTAATTGTGAGTTATATTCAAAAACTCACATGATTGAAACTCCTTTAAATCATTTCATTAATCTCTATTGATATTTTGATACATCATTATACAAGTCATGATTGGCCTCTAGCTAGGCATCATGACTACCCAAATGTCAGGAAAGTCATGTGGTTTGACTGTACCCTTCCATAGAAACAGTTACCGTGCAATTACTCCTTTCACCACTCTTATCTCAATTAGATTATGAGTATGGATTTCTGTCAACTCATATAAATCTAATTATGTATGTTCTATTAATTTAACCATTGTTCCTAAAATGCCCTTCATAGATCTCCATCCATCTCGGCATATTACTCTGGCTAGAGATTCTCTGAACAAGGCAATTATAGAATCATGCGAGATAACTTCCCTTGTTAAATCTGGGATGGTGAATCCTTTGTCAATCACTCAACTATCTTCAAGTAGGTCATGATATACCCAATCTCCTAACTATGTTCACTCCCAGTTGGAAGTAATCAGTTATGGAGTCAAAGTATACCACTTGCTACTTAAGATAACTTTGGTGATCTCAAGTCTAAGGATACTTGCACAACCGCTATGAAAAGATTCCTCACTGACATAGATTTAATATCCATATGAGGATTCTCTTTGCAGGTCTCCAATGAACTTGTTCCTCTAACAAGCATCCACATGTTAGCTTTGATTATCATCCATAATCATAATTATGAGAACCATTGCTTGAACCATTCAAGAAGCATAACATATGCTAGCCTGTCCGAATCAACAATGTCCTATCTTGTTAATTCTATGACTAGGGATAATTAGATATTAATACATTTGCATGCGATAGACATCTCACATCATGAACACCTTTATGATTGCCTTTGCACTGTGTTTATAATATCTAGGACTTCATTTATTAATTTAAGATTTACAAACTCATGTATTCAAACACAGCATTAATAAATGAATGATGCCTTTTATTAAGAATATAAATTTCATACATATGAAAAACATCCCTATTACATGGGCTCTAGGGCATACTCTCTAACAATCTCCCACTTGCACTAGAGCCAATCACTCATATATCTCAGACCCATGCTATTTATATGGTGATCATGCTTTATCTGGGAATGTGCTTTAGTGAGGGGATCCGCCACATTGTCATATGTGGGAACCCTTTCTATTTTCACATCATATCTAGCTACTATTTCCCTTATGAGATGGTAGCGTCTGAGAACATGTTTGGATCGCTGATGAGATTGTGGTTCCTTTGCTTGCGCGATGGCTCCATTGTTGTCACAATATAAAGGAATCGGATCAACAATGCTAGGCACCACTCCTAGTTCGGTTATGAACTTTTTGATCCAAACTGCTTCTTTGGCTGCTTTTGAAGCAGCAATGTACTCAGCTTCCATTATGGAATCAGTAGTTGTTTCTTGTTTGGAACTTTTCCAACTAACTGCTCCTCCTCCCATTATGAACACATAACCAGATTGTGATTTACAATCATCTTTGTCAGATTGGAAGCTGGCATCTGTATACCCGTTTACCTCCAAACTGCCCTCTCCATATACCAAGAATATATCCTTAGTCCTTCTCAAGTACTTAAGAATATTCTTGACAGCTGCCCAATGTTCCTCTCCAAAATTGGATTGGAATCTGCTTATGACACTCAAAGCAAATGCTACATCTGGACGTGTACATAACATAGCATATATGATAGAACCAATTGCAGATGCATATGGTATTCTATTCATGCTCTCTCTATCCTCTAGTGTTTGCGGACACATAGACTTAGAAAGGTGTTTCCCATGCACCATGGGTATAAACCCTTTCTTAGAGAGATCCATATTGAACCTCTTCAATACTTTATCTATATATGTACTCTGAGAAAGACCTAGCAACCTATTTGATCTATCTCTATAGATCCTTATTCCCAGAATATAGGATGCTTTTCCAAGGTCTTTCATGGAGAATTGCTTGGATAACCATATTTTAACAGATTGGAGAAGAGAAATGTCATTTCCCATCTATATATAGAACTAGGAAGACAATTGCACTCCCACTGACCCTTTTATACACACAAGGTTCATCTTCATTCTGTGAGAAACCAAACTCTTTGATTGTCTCATTGAATCGTATGTTCCAGCTCCTAGAGGCTTGCTTCAATCCATAAATGGATCTTTGAAGCTTGCATACCTTTTCGCCATTTCCTGATGTGAATCCTTCTGGTTGTATCATATACATATCCTCAGAAAGATTTCCATTAAGGAAAGCTGTCTTTACATCCATTTGCCAAATCTCATAATCATAATGAGCTGCAATGGCTAAAAGTGTTCTTATAGACTTAAGCATCGCTACAGGAGAAAAAGTTTCGTCATAGTCAATGCCTTCTTTTTGACGATAACCTTTTGCTACTAAGCGAGCTTTATAGGTAACTATATTACCTTCCATGTCAGTCTTCTTTTTGAAGACCCATTTGCACCCTATGGGTTTTATCCCTTCAGGTGGTTGAGTTAAAGTCCATACTTTATTCTCATACATGGACTCCATTTCGGACTGCATAGCCTTAAGCCATAAATCACGTTCTGAACTGTTCAAAACTTCTTGATAGCTTGTAGGCTCATTGTTCTCTACTACAGTTATGCCTCTATCCAAATCAACGTGAAATCCATATCTCACAGGGATAGAACGCATCCTAGTAGGTCTTCTAGGATTTTGTGTATAATCAGGTTCAACTGTAATCTCATCATTATGAATTTCAGTTTCGGGTTCAATCGGTTGATCAACTTCTATTTGTGGGTCTTGAACTTCACCAAGCTCAATTTTACTCCCACTGTCCTCTCGTAGGAGAAATTCTCTTTCCAAGAAGACAGCATGCCTTAAAACAAACACCTTTTGTTCTAAGGGATGATAGAAATAATATCCAAACGTTTCTTTTGGATATCCTACAAATAAACATTTATTAGACTTAACATTCAGTTTGTCTAACATTGTCCTCTTCACATAAGCAGGACAGCCCCATACTTTCATATGAGAAAGCGTGGATTTCTTGTTATTCCACATCTCATATGGAGTAACATCAACCGATTTACTAGGAAATCTGTTTAACACATAAACAGCAGTTTCTAGTGCATATCCCCAAAAAGACTTAGGCAAGTCCACTCGGCTCATCATTGATCGAACCATATCTAATAGTGTTCGATTTCTCCTTTCAGATACACCATTGTGTTGTGGTGTATATGGAGGATTCCATTGAGATAAAATCCCATTATCTCTAAGATAATCCTGAAACTCTTGACTTAAGTATTCTCCACCTCGATTTGATCTAAGTGTTTTAATACTTTTGCCAAGTTGTTTCTCTACTTCATTTCTGAACTCTTTGAACTTTTCAAATGCTTCAGACTTATATTTCATTAGATAGATGTATCCAAACCTAGAATAATCATCTATGAAAGTAATGAAGTTGGAGTAACCTCCTCTGGCATGTGTAGTCATTGGACCACATACATCTGAATGTATTAAGTCCAAAACCATTTTAGCTCGTTCTCCTTTACCAATAAAGGGAGCTTTTGTCATTTTTCCCAATAAACAAGATTCACATGTATTAAATGATTCATAATCAAATGATCCCAAATCACCTGACTTGTGTAACTTGGTCATGCGTTTTTCATTTATATGGCCTAAATGACAATGCCATAAGTATGAGGTATTTAGATTATCATATTTCATTCTCTTGGTATTCACATTATGTACTTCTTTAATTAAATCAAGAACAAATATACCATTCTCAATGATAGCTTTTGCATAAAACATATTGTTCTTAAAATGTAACAACATTTGTCCTTCAAAGAAATATCATAATCGTTCATCAAACGACTGAAAGAAATAATACTTTTGGATAAGGCTGGAACATAATAACAATTATTTAATTCCAGTACTAATCCACTAGGAAGAGGCAAATAGTAAGTCCCCACAACTGTTGTAGAGATGTTCTGTCCAGTAGCTGACTGCAAACATATCTCTGCCTTTCCAACTCTTCTAAAGCTTCTAAGCCCCTGTAGATCATTACATAAATGAGATCCACATCCGGTATCTAATACCCAAGATTGTTTAGAAGCAATAGAATAAGTATTAATTTCAATCATATGAATACCTGAAGTAGATGCAACAGCTTGCTTCTTCTCCTTAAGAGAATCTAGATAGGCCTTGCAGTTACGCTTCCAATGACCATCTTTTCCACAATGGAAGCAAGTTCCTTTGGGATTCTCTTTCTTGGCAACCTTCTTCTTGGAGATCCCACCATTCTTTGGCTGCGCCTTGGTTATCTTCTTCTTCTTCTGCTTCTTGCCTTTAGCAGAAATGACAACCATGACACTTTTTGGATCTTTCTTAAATGATCCATCAGCTGTCTTGAGCATGTTGATTAACTCAGGAATGGATACTTGGATCTTGTTCATGTTGAAGTTAAGCACAAAAGGTGCATAACTTGGAGCCAACGAGTACAATATTAAATCTATGTATAGATCATTATCCATAACATAGCCAAGTCTACTCAAATGCTCAATATACCCATACATCTTCAATGCATGAGCAGCAGCTGAAGTGCCTTCCATCATTTTGCAACTAAATAGAGCTCGAGCAATCTCATATTGCTCAGTTCTAGCCTGAGAAGAATAAAGCTCCTCTAGATGCAAAACGATGGTTCTAGCATCCATCTTTTCATGTTGCTTCTGAAGCTCCGAGGACATAGCACCTAGCATCAGACATGCTGCTGCTTCACTATCCTCCATGTATTTTCGATAAATGCCTTTGATCTCATCAATGGCATCATATGATGGAAGTGGTGGTGGATCTTTATCCAAGACATAATGGATCTTTTCAGCCCTGAGAACAATTCTTACTTGCCTGATCCAGTCAGAATAGTTGTTGCCAACCAGCTTGTTATCCAAGATTAAACGTATATTAATGTTTGATGTGCTCATGATGATGACCTAGATGTGAAAAAGAAAAGATATGAGAGTATGTTCATATATATGTATGCATTAATAAGGTCTTTAATTAATCCATTTACTCCCACTATTTTATTGCGAATTAATAGCCCTCAATATCCAATCCTTGATATGTAATTTGACCTTGACTGTGGTCAACAAGCCAAATTCCATACCCTTGAAAGGTAGGTATCTCTATACCAATTGTGTCTCTACACAACTATTGGATCATTAGGTTATCAACTCTTGATGCATGCATATCATATATGCATTCCCTAATCTTGCCTCTAGAATCATTAGCCTTGACTGTGATCAACAAACTAATGGGCTAGCTAAGATGACCCATTTAATTAGATTTGAACATATTCGATATAATGTGAGCTTGACTGTGGTCAACAACCCACACTATAAAGAACTCTGGTTCTCCTCAAATTAATGGAAGGCTTATATACCTTAGTATTTGTTTGAGGGTTTTAGTTAATTAAGTCTCATCATACATGGTTGGCATACATTGGTATGCATCCTATATCTATCACATAAATATAAGCATACAAATATGGTATAGTTATGGACTTCACTACATTGATTTCCCCAAGCCAAGAGGGAAATCAAAAGGTCACACCTAGGTAGTATGCATGATTCAAACAAGAAAAATAATTACATTATCTTCAAGCTTGTTGGATCTCCATCCGGCCCATCTTGCTCCTTGAAAATGGTCTCCATCTCTATTTCTAATTCTAATCTAAGTAATCTAATTACATATTACAATTTGAAATGAAATACAAACCAAAAACAAGTAGCCGGGACATGAAAGTCCTCATTGGGCCAAAACATGCATAATGCTCAATCACATTGGGCTTTGTCCATAACTATCCATCATGCCAATCATACACCCTTATATGCCTTTCTAATGCATAAAGAAATGGATTACTAACTTTGTTTCAACCTTTGAAACTATATTTTGAGTTATTTTAATGATGTGATCAAATTAGGAAACTTTCATTTTAGGAAACCTTTTTGCATGAATGTGTTCTTGCCTTAATAATCAATCAAATTGATTATTAATTAATTATAAATTGATCATTTAATTAATTAATCATATTAAATAATTAAAAGAATCAATTTTGGGCTTAAAACAAGTGTAGGCCGAAACCCACAGAAGAAAAACCCTAAGTGTGTTCACACACAAACTAGTTTTATGTCATTTGGACCATTTGGGTCTTTTGGAATGAGCCAAGCCCACTCCAGCCCTTAAAACCCACTAATAAACTTAATTAATGTTTATAATAGTTAATTTAAATCAGCTCCTTGGGCCCACCAAGTCATCCACTAATTTAAACCAAGTCCGTAAACATAATTAAGCCCATTAAGTGGTTTTAATGAATTAAAATTAATCAAATTAATTTAAGGCCCATTTTAATTATTCCAATTAATTAAAAACACTTTAATATATCATATATATCAGATTTAGAAGATCAAAAGTCGTTCTAACCATGAACACATCAAGAACACACAAAGAACACCAATTTATCGAACTTTTCGACAAAACTAGTTTTCATGCAAAACTTGTTCGATTTTAATTCCGTTCGATCTTACGGCTTAATATCACATATTAAACACATAAAATATCATATAAATGATTTTTAAATGGATCCATAAGAAATTAAATTAGAACAGCCCCTACATTACCTAGGGTTTCACGCCAAACCCTAATGGGTTTCACGCCAAACCCAAATCACTTTTCTTCAAAAATTTCGGTTTTGTTTCCACCAAATTTATTTGATCACAAATACATCCAGAAATCAATATTTCTCATTCATGAACAATTAAATCTCATATTTTAAAGTTCATGAAATAAATAACTCAAAATAAAACAAAACTTATTCCGCAGAATAATATAGAATTGTATATCTATGGCAAAACCGTGGCTCTGATACCATGTTGAATTTTAACGGTTACATGCATCACATACATGAGCGGAATTTTAAAATTTTTTAACCATTAGTTCTGATATTGCCATGAATACACAATATAAGTATATGAGAATAAGAAAAATCACCTTTGATTTTTGTTGAACAGTTGATTTTACTTCGCACCGGGTTGTCGTAAACCACAGTGTCCAAAATCGAACACCTCCAATGAGTAATCCACACTAGAGAGGGGTAAATTGAACCAAAAAATTGGTGTTCAACTAGGGCTGGCCGAAATCCAAGAGGCTAGCAATGGAAGTGGCGCAAAAAGGGAGAGAGAATTAAGAGAAATAGACTTTCCTTTTGTTTTAATCACTTAACCCTAATTCTCATTAGTTGGCCTTTTATAGTTAGGTTAAAATTCCAACTCCTTAATGAGATTGGGCTCTTTAAAATTGCTGGAGAATTATTAATTGGGCCTCTGGAATTAATTATAATCATTTGGGCTTAATTAAATCCAAATTAAATCTTTTCATAAAAGACTATGCATAAAATCCACAAACTAGGCCCTTTGTGCATCTAATTGGATTTAAATACCCAAATGGATTCCAAATCAAACCAAATTAAATATGTGAGTTCCATAACACTTATGTAACATATATAAATTAATTTTGGCCAAGAAAAAGCCCTCCAAGCCCTTATGTTTGGAGTTGGCGTGTAGCCTTCTTCTGGAGGGCTTCCTCCAACTTCTTCATTCCTTTGGCCCTTTATAATTTCTCCAATGGTCCTATTAATTATTATATCAGTCCTATAAAAATTATAGTAGTCTTATAACACTTATAAGAAAATAATAATAAATCATGAAATACAATATTTCATTTAGGTCCAATTTACAGAACATTTCTCAAAAGTTCCGCGGACAATTTTATTTGATCATAATTAATTAAACTCTTTAATTAATTATTATTATATTCTCCTCTCTAACTTTATAATAATATCAAATATTATTATCCTTGTCATTTTACCATTTTATCCTTTTTCTCTATATGTGTGTGACCTATTGGGTTCCTGTCCATGTTGGCAGTATAATATGTAATTGTGAGTTATATTCAAAAACTCACATGATTTAAACTCCTTTAAATCATTTCATCAATCTCTATTGATATTTTGATACATCATTATAAAATTCATGATTGGCCTCTAGCTAGGCATCATGACTACCCAAATGTCAGGAAAGTCATGTGGTTTGACTGTACCCTTCCATAGAAACAGTTACCGTGCAATTACTCCTTTCACCACTCTTATCTCAATTAGATTCTGAGTATGGATTTCTGTCAACTCATATAAATCTAATTATGTATGTTATATTAATTTAACCATTGTTCCTAAAATGCCCTTCATGGATCTCTATCCATCTCGGCATATTACTCTGGCCAGAGATTCTCTGAACAAGGTAATTATAGAATCATGCGAGATAACTTCCCTTGTTAAATCTGGGATGGTGAATCCTTTGTCAATCACTCAACTATCTTCAAGTAGGTCATGATATACCCAATCTCCTAACTATGTTCCCTCCCAGTTGGAAGTAATCAGTTATGGAGTCAAAGTATACCACTTGCTACTTAAGATAACTTTTGTGATCTCAAGTCTAAGGATACTTGCACAACCGCTATGAAGAGATTCCTCACTGACATAGATTTAATATCCATATGAGGATTCTCTTTGCAGGTCTCCAATGAACTTGTTCCTCTAACAAGCATCCACATGTTAGCTTTGATTATCATCCATAATCACAATTATGAGAACCATTGCTTGAACCATTCAAGAAGCATAACATGTGCTAGTCTGTCCGAATCAACAATGTCCTATCTTGTTAATTCTATGACTAGGGATAATTAGATATTAACACATTTGCATGGGATAGACATCTCACATCATGAACACCTTCATGATTGCCTTTGCACTGTGTTTATAATATCTAGGACTTCATTTATTAATTTAAGATTTACAAACTCATGTATTCAAACACAGCATTAATAAATGAATGATGCCTTTTATTAAGAATATAAATTTCATACATATGAAAAACATCCCTATTACATGGGCTCTAGGGCATACTCTCTAACAAATATTGTGTTATCAGTTTAATTATATATTATTTTATTGATTAACATATACTTTATCTTTTTAACATTCTTTGTAACTGGTTGCTTAATTTTTGTGGGTCTGCATAATGGGTGCTGTGAATACTCATAGGTATCAATCTTATGAATACCTATAAGTATTCAATCCTGTGGACACCCAAAGGTATTAAGCCTGTGGACGCAAATGGGGTCAAGACTGTGGTCCCAATAGGGTCAAATCGTAGCAACTATAACTATACTCTATATGCATGCCTATCTAACCATAACTAAGTCCTATATGTATGCTTTAAATCATTGCTCACCCCATTTCATTTACATTGCTTAATTTGTTATCAAGTACATTTGTGTATATACAAACAACCATTGATAATCATAACGGT
Organism: Excoecaria agallocha; assembly: GCA_037975025.1. Lineage (NCBI taxonomy): Eukaryota > Viridiplantae > Streptophyta > Magnoliopsida > Malpighiales > Euphorbiaceae > Excoecaria > Excoecaria agallocha. The sequence goes on from JBBPFJ010000049.1 coordinate 544,610, forward strand.
GTAACTTTGTTCATATAAAAGCATTCTTATACATATACACTATTCAAGTAAAAACACTTTTATTCACATTTACTCATGTGTATGTTTATATGTATTGTAATTAAGTTCATTTTATAGCTACATACCTATGCAGCATCATATAGGTTATTTTCATGATTAAATATCTCTAAAAATGTTTAGGCAAGCTTAGGTAACATTTTAGGGTTGAAACAAGGGAGATACATGATGGAGAATAAATAGTCTGTACTATATACAACAATGTAATTTCAGTACAGAAAGGTGACGATGTGGAGACCAAATGGTCTCTACCGTGTGTCCCAACTCAACTTGGTACAAATGGATGCATATGATGGTGATTAATTATTCTTTATCATGTGTTTTAATTCTTCTCCATACAAAAGGGTGTACACAGTGGAGACCGATTAGTCTCTGGTGTGTGCTCCTTTCTACCCCAAAGCTTTTATAGGTAGATTTTTTAGTTTTACTTATATGTTAATTTAGACTTAGCAAACTATATTTTCCAAAGAAATTTCCTGAAGACATTTGTTCTTTTATATTTCTAGTTTCCAAATCATCTAAGATCACTTCATTTAAGCTTTTAAATCTCAATTTATTAACAAAATGGCACAACATGTTCTCAATGGCAAGATAACAAATATTGTTGTATTTCAAACTATTTTGTGACTATCTTAGAGGCAGAACTAGTCTTTGACCTCTTTATGAAAAATTTAGATGTATGAATCTGGTTTACTCTTTACTTAGAATTACTCAAATTGAAGTTCTACAACTCTACTTATGAGCAAAATAATCCTGTTGGGTTAGATAAACCCTAGGACAAATTTTCCTATCTCAATGACATCTTTCATATTCTATCTCTTAAGCACAATTTAAACATTATATCCAAGTTTCTATCTCATTGATACATCTAATATACAATTTCAATTTATTACACAAGGTAAGCATATGCAAGATGTTCAAGAGTTCCCATACATTTTGATGTAACTAGGAGCACTTCTTTCAACCCTTCTCGAGTTCTTTCTCCTTGCTTTTACTTATTTCTCCTTCTACATAGAATAACTACATATGTAAACATCCATTTACTGTTTAAAATTCAATTCCCATTATATAAAGTAAAGAAGAAAATAAGAAGGAATGGTTGCCTTAGAAATGCTTAATCCACTAAATTCTCTCTCCTCACAAATGCTATAGTTGAAATTAGGGTATTTCTTAATGGTAAGAGTGGTGGTTTTGGGGAAGAGGATGGTTGAATTAGAACTTTAGGGGGCTGGCCATCTTTTCCCCTTAAATCCCTTGACTTTCCTTCCATCTTCAAGAAATCTCTAGAGTGGGGCTAGGTGACTTCATCTCATTGGCCCACTTGTGGGTCCTAAATGAATGACACTTAGCTCCCTCATTTTCTTAAATTTTTTTATTTATACCCTTAAACTTACTTCTTCTCTTTCAATTAAACCCCTATACTATGCTTTCTTCTAATAATCCATATGCATACTTTAACATGAAATGACCATATTACCCTAATTATTTTATATCAATTCCCTCTAGGTCCCAACCCACAATACATTAACTAATTAGGAACATATGAATCATAATACCATTTAAACATGCACACATTCTCTTAGGCCATATGTTGAGGCCTCACAAATAAATCATACATAAATCGAGACATTCGTTATATCAACCAATTTAAGCAAGAAATTGGTTCCCTCATGCAAATTTATATATAAATGATGATTTGGGTGGATTTTGGATGACAAAGGGGAATGATTGATCCCACAACGACTTAACAAAGAATCATGTTCATTAATTAAGTTAAAAATATTCTTCTCCCTTTATAAAAATTTTCATTTTTACATGTTATTTTAGGATGAAAAATGGGAGATTGATCCCTTTATTACAGAAAAATCTTACTCAAACTTGTATAAATTCTTTGAGTGATTTTTAAATTCTTTTATTATTACAAACCACAAAATAAGGTAATAAAAGCATAAAAAATTACATAAATATATTCAATGATGACACAATTATCATTGCCTTTAAATCTTTGTCTAACAGTTAGGGTGCAAAGGATAAATAAAAGGAAAAAAAGTATAAATGGTTAAAAATGCCAATATATAAAGAAATAAATATTCTAATGAATAAATATCACAAAATGGTAAATATGAATAATAGATAAGAAAATATATGTTTGATAATATAGTATTATATTATGTAAATAAACAATCTTAGGAATAAATAGAAAGATAAAGAATAAATGATAAGCTAATAAATATGTGTATATATATTTATCTATGGAAATTAAAGGGCATAATAATAATAAAGACAAAAAAGATGCAAATATATGGATAAAAATAAATTAGATGGCTATCACATATAGAGAATTTCATGAGACATGCACAATAAGGTGACATATCAGATAAGCATGATCAAACCAAATAAATAAGCAAATAAATCAATTAATCACAAGCAGGAAACAAAGGGTGATAGACAACCAAATGGGTAATAGACGAGGAAGGAAGGAGAGACAGCTTAGAGTGATACGTGTGATGGGAAGGAGAATCGCATTACATCCTATCCCTAGCAAGGAGCGATGGGCATCTCTCGATCATCTTTTTATCGCTCGCGCCTGGATATAGATCTAAGAATAAGGAACCATAATAACATTATTCACTCATGAAAATAGCAAACCCATATCACCAAATAGGCTAAAAACACTCCTAAAACACATTTTTATTATCAAAATGATTTTTAAAGCTAAAAAGGAACACAAAAGGCAGCAATCGAAGCCATAAAACAAGAAAATAACCATAAAAAGGTAAATATGGAAAAATGCTCCCTAACATGGATTTCAACTTAAAATTATAAGAAATGTCATTAAATGCATAAAAATGACGTTATAAGCACATAATATATCCAAAGGACTCAAGACTTAAAAGATCAAAATTTCCAAAATGAAAACACCAAAAATAAAGGAAAACAATGGATTATTTAAATATTGGAAATATCACTTTTAAACACTAGATATTAATGAATTTAAGCTCATAATATTACCCTCAGTGTTGATTTATCTTAAAGCTACAAGAGAATCCTAGTGCTTTGTCCTCTTCTCCTTTTGAATTTCCAAATTACAGTGAAAACTTATCTTTTTTTTCCTTCAAAGAAGACTCTTTGTAAAGTTTTTTGTGTGTATTTTTTTCTTTCCCTCTAATCATCTTCTCTTCTTTTTTTTTACTCAAGACAACTCCATGCTTATATTTCCCTTAGGTGAGAGAAAAAGCCATCATGATTTATAAATACTAATAGGATAAAACTTTAAAAATCTTTTTCACCAAATTCCCCCCCCATTCTGCCTAGTTGTAAAAATGTGACAAAATATCTATAAAAATTCTAGAGATGGGCACCCTTCATTATGACAATGGGCATCCCTGGTTTTGAAACTTTTTGGATGAAAATCTCCTTTTTTATCACGACTAGGAATGAGTTGTGCCCGTCTTTAACTGATCGATGGGCACAACTCAAGGACAGTCACGGATAAGAGGATAGAGGTGGGCTAGGGCGAGTGATAGGTGTTGCCTACTTTATGATAGGCATCTCTCGCCCTAAGCCTTAGAATCTCCCATGAAAGCCTATTTCAACCAGCAAACATAGGATAGAAGGGTAAATCCCGAGAAAACTCTTTTCTAAGATAAGAAAAAATCATAGGAAGAGGCTAGAACTTTTATTCTCCGTTTGCGTTATAAGTAACAGGACCATCATCGAGTAATCCTGATCTAAGCTGCCTCAGAACTTAGTGTTTACTGTTGCCCTTAATTTTTGGAAGGCTAGTACACCAATGTCTAGGCTAGTTAGAGTTTAGAGTAAAGGAAAGAGACATGTACTTGAGACAGAGGTCTCCTCATTCAATGATGAAATAGACAGAGCAGTCAATGACAGCTTTTTGGCATGTTAAATTAGGGTTAAAGTCTTGTTGATGCTAGCTTGTTGGTATGTCTAAACAAGATTGTTGTGTGGTCAAGCTAGCTTGTTGGCATGTTAAGCCACAATGGTTTGGGTGATTGACACTAGCTTGTCGGCATGTTGAATCTCCCCTGATCAATGCCAACTTGTTGGCATCTTAATCATAATTAACACCTTGTTAATGCTAGCTTGATGGCATATCTAAACAAGATTGAGGTGTTGTTAATGCCATCTTATCGGCATGTCAAACCACGATAATTTGAGTGATTAATTCTAGTTGGTCGGTATGTCAAATCTTCCCTTATAAATGCCTTTTTATTGGAACTTTATTACTTGTGGAAAGGCCTTAATATCTCTTAAAAAGACTTTAATACATGTGAAAAGGACTTGAAGTTAATGTGCTATTACAATTGAAGAAGGTACTAACCTTTGTATAGGTTTGCATAATTTTATCTTATGGATATTTTTCATTGAGTGATATGGCCATCATGATTTTGCCTACATAACTTGCTTGCTCAATTGGTGGTATTGATTGCATTATCAAAGCAAAATTTGTTGTTTTTGTTTTCATCGTTGCTTACTTTAATCATGTTTCATTTTATTTTATCCCATTTTAGATTTGCTATTATTTGGTATTTTCCTCAATGTGTAGGGGCACGTATTATTTACTAGAAAAATAAAAAAAAAAACACAAGCTAAAATAATAAAGCAAACTATTTACAACCATCAGTTAAAACAATTTCATATAATAAAAATAAATCTTCGTAAACAGTGCAAAGGACAATAAAGGAGAATAACTTGGAGAGCTCAGCCATTTAGATGGCAATTGTGGCATGTAACCAGTGAAGGCCAAGATGATGAGTGTCACGCCTGGTGCCGAGGTTGAGATTGATGTCAAGGTTGAGGTTGTTGCTATGCCATCGACTGAGTTGAAGGAAAAGGCTGATGAAACTCAAACTCAGGAAGGTAAGTGGCTAATAGGTGTACTATGGATTCAACAATCTCAGAGAATAGTCTAATGCTTGGCTTGAGGTGCCTAATGGAAGTAGTGTGCTTATGTAAGTATCTAAATTAGTCCCCATGCTTGTGAGGTATGTATCAAGCTACTCATACCTCTTTAAAACTACCTCCCTGATACTAGTAATAACAGCCTCCATCTTCTTCTTGCTTTGTTTGATGGAAGTAATAGACTCATTATTGACCTGGAGGCTCTAGTCAAAGTGATAACTACCATACTCATTATGTCTTACAGGTGCTACAATCGTATGGCATACATGTCTTGCTGATGCTACTACTGTATCGCTTTCATGTTATCCTATAATGATCACACAAAAGCCCCAATACTAGCTACCCTCTTCATCTATGTTGCTAGATGATGAGGTAACAATGCTTGGAGCAGGTGGTGAAACTAGACCTCTAGATGATGATGCCCCTGGGTGAGGAGCAAAGCTTCGAGATGCTCGAGATGCTAAAACCCATTGCTGTGTAGTTTAATAGGTAGGTAGTGAGGTAGGGGCTTGCAATTGCATCCCTAGGAGCTCATCTAAATTCATCATGAAGTCCATGTTTTGAACATCATGTCAAGGTCAGCGATAAGGAGTGAGCTGGTTATCCCATGGCTCTATTAGCTCAGGTGCATGCTGACCTTGCTCAGAGGCATCTGCTATTGGTGGCAGCTCGAGCAAGTGGAATGTGACACCTTATACTTGAGCATAGGTCCGAACATCGATGTACTAACATTGCTAATGTCACATGGTCATTTTAATCTGTTTAGTACTATTATGATGGTAGTTAAACACTTTAAGCATGGTGCCTAATTTCCAATTATAGTTTTGTGTCATTTTGTCACTATTCATTTGGTGAAGATTTGAGTAGCATAACAACTATAAAATCATGATACCCAAACCTGCAAGGTTTCAAATTTACACTCCTACTAATAATCCTCCACCTCCAATACTCTAACAACAACACAAGCACTTCTAAATTTCAACACATACTCTCATTCACACATCATTTCACAAAATATAGTTTTCAAGCACTAATGTCACTTACATAGCCATATGCCCACAATAGTTTAGCAGCTATTACATATTACATTATATACTCTAAAACAACACATTATACAAATATACAACTCTGTCTATTGTTCCACATATACATACCATTTCGACTTCCATCTCTACTTTGTCCTTGATTACCTATTTCCTGCATGTAGTCAAACAAAACCATGCGCTAAGAAACAAAGTTGCCTAGTGGTGGATACACTATACAAAATTTTATTCACACAAATAACATTTTTAGAAAATTACCATTTTGCCCTTAGTTATAACTTATTACTTTTTTTACTTAAAATTATACCTATAGTTCCTTAAATTACCATTTAATCCCTATCATTGCTCATTTTTATTTTTTCTCACTTATTTCTTAATTAAGGTGGAAAATTACAATTTAGTCCTTAAACTTCCACCTTAGTATACTTTAAGCTATTTCCACATTGATTTTGTGCTTTTCACTTTCTTTTAGTATTTATTAATTGTTAATCCCAAAATTTACATTTTAGATCTTATATTTCCTTATGCAATGTCAAATTACAATTTGGTCCCTAAAACTTTTTCTTAATTAATTTTTACCATTTTAACTCTTATAACCACATTATTAGTGCAAATTTACCATTTCACCCTTAATTTCTTGCATAATTACATTTTTCACCTTATTCAACCTTTTATTACATAACTAACAGCTTTTTGTGCCAAATTTTCCATTTAATCCTTATTTCCTTATAAAATTATATTTTTAGCCCTAGTAGTTTCCAATGAAAGTCCTTGAACCGAATATGCAGAACAAAGATTCCAATGGTTCTAAATGACCTGAAAGGGCTCCATAGAGTGACCAACTCCTCCAAAAAGTATTTATAGATCACTTAAGGTGATCAACTTCTCAATTGTGAATTTAATGTGTGTTGAGGGATCACTTAGGATGATTAACTCCTTAACTTTGAATCTAATGTGTGTTGAAGGACCACTTAGGGTGATTAACTCCTCAATTGTAAATCTAATATGTGTTGAGGGATCACCCCAAAATCTTGGATTACCCACTATACACTAAAGGCAAATGAATTACTCATCTTATTCATACTTTTCACATAATTTAACATAATTTTCACATTATGTAACATAACACTTGGGTGATTTCCATTCATTTGTGTTCATCAATCATACACTTATGGTATACATGTGTAATAGCATTCAAATATGGTTGAAATATGACATTTTCACATCATACATCATTCGACCATGTCAAGTTCATATACATCCATAATGTTTTCTCACATATTGTCATGTTTTACATATTCCCATGATCATTTCAAGCTTTCATATGATGATAACCAAATTCCATTAATATCTGTTCAGTGTACATATGAACACCATTATGTTTACTTAGTCAATATTATGTACATTTTTAATTTAATGTTTTAATAATCCATATTAGGTTTATTCATCATTATAATGTTCATTTCATGCCTAATATCCAAGTAAATGTCAAAGCATCACATACTAAACCTAAGGGTACCATTCCACCACTTAATATTCTATTTCTTCTTGGTTGTTTTCTTCTCTAATTATCATTCATTTAATGTTATTTCATCATTTTATCAAGATTTCTTAAATTATTTCATCATTTGTCCTTTCTCATTCCTATACTTTAATATTCGGCCATTATTAGGTCACGTGAATATAAATTTGTTTAATTCATCAAACACATTTCTATCATGCTTTTCATGTATATTAAACATGAATCTAACCTTAAATTAATATAATTATTTATCTAACCTTAATTTCATTTACTTACATAATAGGTTCCATAACTAATGTACTATTTCTAGTCATAATGTCGTGTATTTAACATCTTATATTTCATTATTCACCATCTAATTATATTAACCTATCATTAATTTAAATTAATTCCAACGTTACTTAATTAATTCTTAAGGGACATTATAGATTACCTAACTAATGCATTATCTTACCCCTAATTTCATTCAATTGACATCATGTATTCTATTATTCGTCATCTAATTCTATTATTTTAACATTTATTTGAATTATATTCCCAATTTAATAAATTTTCTCCAACTCCAAATTTAACAAATTTTCTCTAAGTAACATAATAGGGTTTTAAAACTAATTTCTCAATTTTATTCATTCTTTTATACCATTTTTCATGCAAAATCAAGTACCATTTGATTTAATTATTCCACCTTTAATTTAAATTTAAACATCACATACACTAAAACCCAAATTGTATAATTTAGGTTTACATGAAATAAGTTAGTTTAGCTATCCACTTACCTATTTTCCAAGCTCTATCCATGATTTCTCCTCCTTTTCTATATTTTTCTTCCATTTTCTCCTTGTTTTCACTTATTTCCCCTTGAATTTCCTTGGACTGAATTCTTAATGAATTATTTCATCAATTTTTTTTATTTTTGCTTTAAACTTCTCTTCATAATTCTAGGCATTTCCTCCACTTCAAATATAATTTTTTTCTTGATTTTGGGGCTTTTAAGAGTTCATAAGAGTGATTCCAATTGATAGAGCATGAAAATTATGGCGGGAGAGCTTGAATCAAGTGAAAATGATGGAATTTCACTATGTTTTAGCTTACATTTTTAGAGGAGAGGAAGAGTTGATATTTAGTCCAATTTTGTCCATAATTTTTTATATTTTTCTGTGAATATTATGCCTAAAAATCAGCCCCAAATCAGTGATTTAAACGGTGAACAAATCAAACCACTTTATATGGACATAATTATGCCGCTTGCCAATTTCTTATTGGCTCATCCATCCTAATTTTATTTTTTCACAAAAATTATTCCAAAAATTCCTAAATATTATAATTAATATGTTTTTAAAATTTTGGATCAATCGAAGTTCATTTCGATAGGTTTTAGGGTACCAAAATATTTTCGAATGGTTTGGAAACTCAATTTTCAAAATCACCGTAAAATTGATTTTTCACCATCAAATAATCCTCCATAATATTTCAAGTGAATCCATGTGTTTTGATATTTTTTAGAGTTCTCCAGCATTATTTTTAGGCCCAGAGGCCAATTTTATCGGTTTGAAACCCAAAAATTCACAGTGGTAAAAAAAAACTATTTTTCACCCTTGAATATTAATTGGGATTATTTTGAGCATGTCCATACAAATAAAATAATTTTCAAAGGCTTATGAAATATTTTCAGGCCGGTCAAAGTTCGGTCAAACCCTATTTTATAGTCTAATAAAATTTTTCAATGTCTATTTTGAGAGCTTATTCGATCTCAATTTCACCTCAAATTAAGCCACTGAAATTAATTTATTTTGTACTTTCCAATATTACAACACATGTAATGCAAGTTAGAAACTTCCTAAAAGGTCACCCACCTTAGTATTTCTCTCACCTAAGCAACTTCAACTTTAGAGTTCTCATAGAATCTAGTATGTTAATACTAATATGATCGCATCTAATACAATCTTGATATCATTGTTCATGATCCAAAAAGTACTATTTACAAGAATGGAATTTTAGGCCATTATATGGAACGATCGATGAGTCTCCTACAAGGCGAGAACTTGGTAGACATTGGGATATATTAGTTGCTATTGGATCATCCTCGTGGTCTAGGCAACTATCAAATCTATATAAATGCCCTCATCTAGGGGAGGCCCAAAAGTAGTCTCATCGGCTCTTAAATGTAGCAATAATCTAGTGACTACCTCACCGATATAGATCTAAAGGGAAGGCTATGTGACCACTCTATGTAGGTTGGCCACAATCTCATGGCTAATGTTTATAGTTCATCTTTAGAACCTAGCCCACAAATATAAAATCTTGATAGCATTGATGAAACTCAGACTACCTGTGCAACCAATGTATGAGCTAGAGAGCACCCTCTGAATATATTTGTAAACCTAAGATTCTAGTAGAGTACTCTTTACTATGTCAGGATGATATAGAGCTATTGGTAGTGTAATCTCAGCTCAGTGTTGCAACTTGACTATTCGATCGGCCATTAGAACCCCTATGCTTATGGAGAGCTCCATAGGCCCAACAAACCTCTTGTGGCAAATGCTATAAGATGTCTTCCTAACCCTAAAGGCTCCTTATTTGGCCTCTAGCAACCCTTATACTGTAAGGTGGAGAGGAAACCTTAGGTCACCTCAAGATACGTGTGAAAAGCTAGCTCGAAGAATCAGGTCCAACCTACAAAGGCCAGTAAAAACTCTATGTAATGCACTAAAATTTTATCTAGTATGAATAGTATCTTTTTGGTAGTGATCAGTAACATTGTAATGGTATTTAGGGTAATTATATTAGCATAGTATAGTAAATTTTATAAGTGCCTAAGTGTTAACTTTGTGCAGCTTAGAGAAATTGTAGGATGGGTGACCTGACAGGAAGTTAGTACTTAACCACTAGATGAGAAAATATGTATTAAATAGAGTCCAGTGATGTAATTTAAGAAGCAATTGAGCTTAAATAGGTCCCTAAAATAGATAATGAAAAACTTCCTTAGTACCTTTATTTGATTGAGCATAAGTTTGATCGAGCTTTAAAATATTCCATAGATCTTCAAAAATTATTTCTATTGTATAAATCTATTAGAAATAACATAAATAAGCTTTTAGAGTTGAAAAATAATTTTTTGAGAGTTCTAGATTTTCGAATTTTGGATTGGCTAATTTTAGCTCGAGAACAAAAAGTATACTGAAATGATGTCAAAATGAATTGAAATTTTAGACACACCTTCTTGCATATGTTTTTACACATGGGAAAAATTTTAGGCCATTTTGATAAGTAGAGCATTAGATTTTGAAAAATGGCAAAAACGAAGGTTAATTTAATTAGTGGAATTAAAGGGCATTTTTAATTTGTTCAATGGTATAAATGTCATAATAAATTGAATTAGAATCACTTGGAATCAAAATTTAAGCAAGGAAATATTATAGAAATTAATTGGGCTAAAAAGTGGGTTATTTAAGTGAAATTAGGCTACTTGGTTGGACCAAAGTGTTTGAACTTGACTTGGTCTAATTAACATGGATATAGAAGGGGGAAATTAGAATTTTTTAAGAACTCACTTTTCTTCTTCTCCTTTCCAGTCGTCCCTTCTTTTTCTTCCATTTCTCCATTTTCTTCCATTTTTTCTAACCTAATTCTACTAAAAACCCACTAAATTTTACGTCCTAAGCAATTATAAAGCCCTAAATTCATCCTTAACCATCTTTAGAGTTCATTTTAAGTAGAGAAAATGAAAGAAATTATGAAGGAAAAGGTTTGGAGTAAACTTTAAGTAAGTGTATTTAGTGATAATTTAATGATTTTAATAGATTTTTAGGTAGATTTATATATAGAAATTTATATTTTAGGTTGAATTTAAATTATTGATGAAGAAAATTGGAGAAAATAGACATGAAAGGATTTAACCAATATAGATTTGTAAGGAAAAACAAGTGGAATCAAAAGAAAAATGGGAGAATATAATGGAATAGGAAGAGAAATCATGGATAGAGCTTGAAAAATAGGTATGTAGATAATCTATTTCATCTGTTTAGGATTATGTAAATTAGGAATTTTGTGATGAGTTGAATAAAAAAATATTGATGATACATAGATGAAATTAGATATTAATTAATAAGATTAATATGAGGGATTGCATGAAATTATGTTTAAATGTGAGAAAATGGTGTAGGGAGGCATTATGTTACTTAAAGTAAAATTATATAATGTGAGTATTAAATGGAATAAATGGTAAATTAATGAAATTAAATGATGGATAATATAAGATTTGATGTCAATTGTATGAAAATAAAAGTAGGGATAATAAGTTAGTTACGTAAACCAGTATGTCCTTTAAGAATAAATTGAGTAATGTTAATGTGAATTTAAATAATGATAGATTGATGTAATTGAGTGAACAAATATAAGATATATGATGATAAATGTATGAAAATGTGAATTGAAAAGATACATTAGTTATGGAACCTATTAGGTAAGTAAGTGAATTTGAGGTTGGAAAAAGAATTAAATAAATTTAAGGTTAGAATTATGTTCAATATGGAAGATAAAACATGGTAGGAATGTATTGATGAATTAAGCAAGCTTATGTGCATATGAACTAATGATAATCGAATAGTAAAGTATAGGAATGTGAAGAGTATGTAATGAGAATGATGAAATAAATCAAGATGAATTAGTAAACTAGTGAGTTACCATGAAATGGATGATAATTAATGAAGAAAACATTTTAAAAAAGAAAAACATTATGGGGCCAAATAGTAATCCAAAGCCTAATAAATGATAATTTGATGATTAATTGAGTATTTAATGTGAAATGAACACTAGGATGATAAATAAACCTAGTATGATTAGTTAGAACTTAAAACTTCATATGGATATAATGTTGTGTAAGTAAACATAATGATGTACAAATACATAACTAAAGGTTATAAATGCAAATTGAATGTGTATCAACATATAAATGCATAAAATTATCTTGAGAATGCATATGACATGAGAAAGAATGAGACATCACATTGTATGTATGAGAACATATTGAGGTCAAATGATATATGTAAGGAATATGTCATGTTTCCATCACTTATGAATGATATTATACATGTACATTATAAACTTGTGTTTAATAAGCATGAATGGATATGAAATGAGCATGTGAAACTTATGGCATAATGTGGTCAATATGGAAAGTCTTATGAAAATATAACATAAAGTGAATAAAATAATTATCCTTAGTGTACAATGAGTAATATCGGATTATAAGATATAATTGCTAGCCATAGGGATACATATATCGCGGTAGCACAATGAGATTAGATTTACCATTGAGGCATTGGCTATGTCAAGTAGACACCTCATCCATTCACACACACATTATTTGGAGTAGTAGGATCACATTAAGTGGTCCCTCTAGTCCATTTACATAATTGGAGTACTCATCTCGCATATTTGATTTGAGGATTGCCAATAGACACTACTAGGGGTAAAATTATAAATATGCAAAAAAATAGGGACTAAATGGCAAATTATGCATAAAAGATGTGACACATGTGATTAGATAATAAATCAAGTGAAAAATGTGATTAATGGATTAAAAAGGGGTAAAAACATAATTACACTTGAAATTATGGGTAAAATCGTAAATTCACATTGAAAATGTGGTGAGAGAAGTTGAAATAGTCAAATAAGAAAAGAAGGGTAGAATCACAATTTAGAAAACGTTTTAGGGATTAAATTGTAATTTACCATTACATTAGTAAATATAAAGATTAAAATATAAATTTTAGCCTTAAAATAGAACAAAAGTCAAAGGAAACAAAAAGGACAAAAATTAGAGTTAAATAAAGCAATATATGCAAAAAGGATAAGTTTCAAGGACCAAAGATAATTTTCCACCACCTGGAGAAATTACAAGGACCATAACACAAATTAAAGTATGAAAATGAAATAAAAGTTCTAAAAGGAAACAAAAAGGTAGATTAGCATAGTAATTAATAAGGGTCATGCTAAAATAAAATTCAAGGACTAAAAATGAAAGTTTCACTCAAATTGTGAAGCAAATAAGTGAAAGATAAAAGTAAGTAATAAAAGAAATTAGAGAGATAATTTGAATATTGTAATGAGAAATTTAGAGAATAAAGGTAGTAAATGAAGGGAAAAATATACAATTAGGGACTAAAAAGGAAATTCGGCATACAAAATACCAAGAGAATGGAGAAGACCAACGATTTTAAAAAGAACATAGTAAAAAGGATAAAAATGGAAGTATAAATTGCAAAGAGAGCCAAATTGTAAGTGGAAAGATTGTAAAAATAAGGACTAAATTGTAATTTAGACACAAGAGTGAAGACAAGGACCAAAATGAAAAGAAATATAATTTAGATGTTGAAAATGTAAAAGAATATTGAATATGTCCATAAAGGGAGAAATTAGAGACAAAAATGAGATTGTGGTAAAAGATGAAATTTCAGGGGGTTTGAATGTAATTTTAACAACATTTAGGAATTTAACGTAATTTTATGGAAAGGTTAGACCATTGAAGATAAACATATAAGTTTCACTTAGAATAAGAATGGTAAAAATGGAAAATGTATAAATGTGTGTAGTAATTGTATAAAATATGAGATTCAAGAGGGCTGAAGTTATAATTTAATGAAATTAGATAAAAAAAATCAGAAAATCAGAAAACATGGAAGTTCAGAAGTAAACAAACAGATGACAATGAAACATAGAGAAAATATGGTATCATATGTAGTGTATTATAAGGTAATTAAAAATATAATACAATATGACATAAAATTTAGGAAAAGGTATCTAGAAAATAAATGGAGAGTTTAACATAGCTAATACATTAAATAATTTTTGAAGATATGATAGATTGGTGAAATAAATTGGTGTTGATAAGCTAAATAATCAGTTGAAATTGTCAACATATATATAGTGAAGTATGTGGAACATGATTTACTAGCTTCGAAGAAAGAATATCGTAGAAAGTAGAACATATAACTTAGACGATGACGATTAACTAAGATAAAGTGATGACGACAATCACCAGATTAGTTAGACATAATGAGAAGCAATTCGAAAAAATTAATGCAATTAAAACAATAAGCCTATTCAACAAAATTGAAATGCAACATAAAGAAATAATGAGACAAATTGGTAGAAAATAAAATATGGTATAAAAGTAATTAAGTCCATGATTAGATATGGTTATGGGAACATAAGAAGTAAATTGATAATCTAAATGTAGGAAAACAAATAGCTAATAAGAATTTAAGAAAAAAAATGATAATATTAAGAATAATAAAATAAGAATCACAGATTAGTAGAAAATTTGGTAAAGACAAATATAGCATTAGAAGTAGTATAAAGGGAATTTTAGAATTTGACCATGAGAAATAGAGGAGAAAGTAAAAGAATAGAAAAAATTAAGACAAGAAGTATACGAGTCTATTAAGTGCTAATTTTTTACTTTTATTTTACCTGTATACAATTGTGAAATTTGTTAGTTGGATATCCACCACTAGGAATTATATGCTCACTGCGTAGCTATTTGTTGCTCATAGGTTTTAAAGGATATAAGTCTATGCTCGAAGGGACATGCACTAAATTTGGACAAAGTTGCTCATTAATGGAAATAAACTTTTGTACCTTGCATGTGGCATGTATGCGTAGGACCGTTCTTCATACATGTAGTATAGTATAGTTATTATTATATTACATTATGATATTTACAGTATATGGGTGTTACACTCCACCTCTACCATCATGCCTATGTTCTTTAAGAAGCGACGTGACATGAATTGGCTAGCCCCAAACTATCATGAGGCCAATATCTGGTACCTTTATCTTTAATATAGTGTCATCCTCTCCGGTGGTGGTGGCACAGTTGGTAGAGATGGGGACTTGTGTCTTAGAGGCATCTATAAAAAAACAAAGTTAGTTGATGCAGAAAAAATCAAAAAACAATCATGGTTATAAATAGTGACTGATTCCACATGGATTTCGATAATATTTTGGCTTAAAATTGAACTAGCCAACTTGGACAGACATGCGTACGAACACACCAAAACCAATATTTAGCCTAAACTTGACATCGGGCATTCTAGCAAGCATGCATAACATAGATAATATAAACTGAATGCAATTACTAAATTAACCAATTATTATCTCATTTTACTATTATTTTATCTTTCTAAATCATCATTTCATTTTCATTTCTTGTTTATCATTATTATTTCTATTTCTATTTCTATTTATTTTTATTATTTTCACTCTCTTTTGTTCTTTTTTTTACATCATTCTGCCCATTTTTCCCTTTACAATTTCTTAGTTATTTTTTTTCATTTAGAATTAATTTAGCTAAACTTATGGCACAAAAATGGAAAATAAATCAACCTTCATCAAACACATTGTTCCTAAAATAAATAAAATTTCAACAACACAAGAAAGGATTTTTGTCACTTTAATTAACAAAACTAAACACAAAATTGGGTAAAATTAAAGAAGAAAAGTTAAAAAGCTTACCTTGGAGCTTTAGTGCCATAATGCAATAAAATTGACCAAATTGAACAAAATTAGGTTTCGACGGTTCATGCTTCAATGAGGAGCAATTTAGCATAAGCAACAGGTAAAACGATGAAGAAACGAAGAGAAAAGGGTGAAAAATTGAGAAAGCGTTGTCGGTGGTAGAAGACAAAAGAGCATAAGAGAAGAAGAAAAGGTTGTTCCTTTTAAAAATTGCAAGATAGATGAGTGTCCCTCGAGCGAAGGTAAGGCATGCTTCTCGTCTGTTAGTCTTGAATTCAAAACCCACATTATTTTTGGCATGTAATTTGATAAACAAATATATACAAGCCATACATGACACATATATATCCTAATAGAATGTACAAAACCTATTGTTGTTATTATTATTTTATTATTTTCTCCTATTATTTTTATTGATTTTATTATTATTATCATCATCATCATCATCATCATCATCATCATCATCATCATTATTATTATTATTATTATTATTATTATTATTATTATTATTATTATTATTTCTACTTTATTATTATTAGTATCAACGTTATACACCTTTCCATGCTCCCTAAATGCCAAAGCTTCATCCGTTCCTATCCATCTTTTTTTCTGCAAGATTCATATACGAAACAAATATGCATATGTAAAATGCATATGCCATGCAAAAAATGCAAAAATTTGATTCACCCAAGTGGTTTAGGGGTGAGTGACGGGTTGCCCGTGACTGGTTGAATGCATGGCTGCTTATAAATACCCCTGACAGTTTGACATTTTGTGTACTAGACAATTTGGCAACTTATTAGGGCCTTTCCAATAGGTAAACCTCCAACCTTTGGACTTTTTTTTCCTTCTTTCTTTTATTATTTATTTTTATTTATTAATGTATTATTTTTTATTATTATCACTATTTTTCACAAATAGCCAAAACATTTTTGTCATGTCTTCACTAGCCCTTAATAAACTACATAGGCTTCTAAATGTCCCTGGGACCTCGAAAAATTTCACTTTAAGCCCATATTCTAATTTAAAATTTCTAAGAAGGCTTGAAATTTATATGAATCTTTTACAAGCTGCTACCCAATATTGGGATGCCAGATTCTATGTTTTTAGATTCACTTGAACTCTGCCCCACAGCTGAAGAACTTGCTATGATCATTGGTGTGAATTTTTCTCCTAGGACTTTGTCTTATGTCCCAAATTGTGTGCAAAATTACCCAAGAGATGTAACCCCGGCTCTAGGCATCTTGCCATTTGCAGCTATTATACTAGTGCCCCAAGGTGGCCCTATTTCTTTAGAAATTCTGATTGATGCCCTGGATGACTTCTCTGATGTGCCTACCTTCTATAATGGTGTTATTCTATTGATCTATATTAGCTAATATTTAAAATTAACCTCAGAGGGTTTGATCGATGATTACCAATTGTTTTACATTATTGAAGGTATATATAACGGGATGACCCCATTCCCTTTGATATTGGTAAAGACTATTTTAGGCTTGGATGCAATCTGCACTGACTCTGTTGCTCTTCTATCTGGTAGCCCTTTATTACTTCATTAATTATTGTCATTATTTAAAGGTAGTGTGTCCCTTATGGGTTTTCATACACTAGTTTTTTCGGTGGGAAATGCATCCCTTAGGGATTTCCACATAACCCCATGCCTTTTTGTTTGCTTGAAATTACTCTAACTCATTCTAGTGGCTTTTATTCTTTTTTTTTCATTTTTTTCTTCTTTTTTTCTCTCTGTGTCTTTTTTTTTGGCTTTTTGTTTTTATTTTTTTCTCTCTTTCATTTATTTATGGCTATAGGAGAAGTTAAAGTTACTAACATAACCTCCCCTAAAAGTAATTAGCATATATTTTTGAGGCATTACCTTTTGAGATAGTAGCTATGTCAATTTGACTCCCCTCATGATGGTGTCATATGGCTAGCCATAGTGGTGGATGATGATATTAGTTTCATATGCATATGGTTAGTACCTCGCTACGTTACTCAAGAAGGGTACTCTAAATGCATACCACTGTATGGCTTATATATGGCTACTTTTTGCATTGTAGCCTAATACGTTTGGCAGTTTGGAGAACAACGAGCATTATGAGGTGACCTATGTTAGAAGTGCACTAAACCAGCTAAGTAATATGGGGAAAAATAAATTTAACCCCCTAAATTATCGTACCTAAAGGATTGAGATTGAAAGAATTAAGTTTGTTGATTAAATGATAAAAAAATTCCCAAGTTTTGGATGGATTTCAATTAAACTAAATTAATTAAACCACTAAACAAACTAATAAAAAGAACTAATAATTAAAATTAATTAAAATAGAGATAAACAAGTTTAACTCTAAAAATCAAATAATGAAATATTTTTCTAAAGGGATTTATCATCCTCTCTTTCCACTAAAATTGACTTAAACAAAGATAATACAAGTTTGTTATTGAAAAATCGAACTAAAATCAAGTCTCTTATTAAGAACACCATTCTAAATTATTAAACTCCTTATTTAAGACTAACTTAATAACTAGTTTTAGCCCCAGTTCCTAGTTCTTAGATTTCAATTAAATCTCCTTTCGGAACACCTAATCTCAACCTATTCATTGCCCAGATTTCTTAAATGTAATAATACTTGCATTCAAAAATCTCAAACCTCATTTTTAGAACATAAGAAATTGATGGACATAATTTTTAGAACATAAGAAATTGATGGACATAATACTATTAGAATATATATATATATATATATATATATCAATGAACAACATTCATATTCAAGCTTAATCATCTATTAAATACATCAAACACAAGTCTAAACAAATAAAAAAAATATAGATAAGCACAAAGGTATTGAAACAACTATACTTGTATTGAAAATGAGCTTAAACTAAAGTCAAAATAGTAAAAAAAAGGGGGGATTCAAGAATCCCTCAACAAAAGAGTAAAATTACTCACTATTCATTGTGAAAATCAATAAAAATAATAACAAAAATGTATGTTATACTCCTGTGTGAAATCTAGCCTATTCAATCTTCAACTTTTTATGTCTCTTTAATCCAAAAACCTAACAAAAAATACCCAAAAACTAGATCTAAGTGTAGATATAGAAGATCTAAAACTAAATCTAATGTAAAAACTATGTTTACTTACAACAAAATGAAATACAAAAAGAAAGAAAACTGAAAAACTATAAAAAATAAGGAAAACTCCTAAAGAGACTGTTTGATCCCAAAAAAACTGAAACTCTGGGTATATAAAGCTTCCAAGGTTACAAATCTAGCCAGGTCACCTTTAAATATTCACCAAATAGCAGTTTCACCTGATTGGATTGGTTGCTAATCCAGCCAAGTGTGTAGTATTCTGCCTCTGAAAAAACCCGAGCAACTCAATTAAATCAAAATTTAATCTAGCTGGGTGTATAACATTTTAGTCTAATGCTTCAAAAATTGCAAAAAACTTGGCTAGATCAAGGTTTAATCCATATAGGTGTATTCCTTTTCTTTCAAAATACAGCATTTTTTACCTACCCGACTGAATAGATTTCAATCCAGTCGGGTTAGTGGCCAAAACCTAAAAAGCAACATAAATTAACACTAAAATCTAGATTTTCAAAGCAACATGAAATTAAACACATAAATACATAAAATAAACATTAACTAGACTCAAAATAGACTTAAAATGCACACAAATAAGGGCATAAATTGGAGTTATCAAATACCCCACACTTAGCTTTTGCTCACCCTCGAGGAAACCTGAACAAAAATAAATTTCTAAATCTTTCAAACTCTAACCTAGAATTTTGCAATTTAGGATTAAGACTAACATTTAAGAGTAAGTACTTGATGGAAATAATGAAAGAAGACTTAAGTAAGATAATACTTAAAAGTTTTTGAGTGTGTGCGTGTGACTAGGAAAGATCACTTCTCTTTATCATTCATTGACAAAATGCTAGAGAAGTTAATAGGAAATAGGTTTTATTGCTTTCTAGATGGATATTTAGGATACTTGCAAATCCCCATAGCCCTTGAGGATCAAGAGAAAATAACCTTCACCTACCCTTACAACACTTTTGCTTATAGGAGAATCCCCTTCAGATTATGTAATACATCGACTACATTTCAGAAGTGTATGATAGAAATATTCCATGACTTCATAGAGAAATTTATGAAGGTTTTTATAGATGATTTCACCATTTGTGGGAGGGATTTCGAAAGCTATTTAAAGCATCTCGATTTAGTATTAGGTAGATGTGAGAAGACCAACTTAGTATTGAATTGGGAAAAATGCCACTTTATGGTAAGGGAAGGCATTGTTTCAGGGCACAAAATTTTATAGAAAGGGATAGAAGTGGATAAAGCCAAGGTATAAGTGACTGAAAAACTTCCACCCCCGACTAGTGTCAAGGGAGTTAGGAGCTTTTTAAGGCATATAAGTTTTTATTATAGATTTATTAAGGATTTCTCAAATATTGCTAAACCTTTGTCAAATTTATTAGCGAAAGATGCTCTATTTGATTTCACAGGTGAGTGTTTGCAAGCATTTTAACACATTAAAACATAGATTAATTTCAGTTTAGGTGATTGTCTCTTCAAATTGGAACCTTCCATTTGAATTAATGTGTGATGCAAGTGATTTTACAGTGGGAGCCATGCTAGGATAGATGAAAGAGAGAGTCTTTTATATAATCTACTACACAAGCCATACCTTGATGGAAGCCCAAGTCAACTACACCATAACTAAAAAGGAGCTTGTTGCCATAATTTTTGCATTTGAAAAATTTAGGCCTTATCTCTTTGGTGCAAAAATATTATGTGGTCTAATCATGCAACATTAAGGCATCTTTTTACCAAGAAAAAGTCCATGACAAGGTTGACTAGATGGGTGCTCTCTTACAAGAGTTTGACTTAGAAATTAAGGATAAGAAAGGGGCAGAGAATTTTGTTACGGATCACTTATCTAGGCTTGAGCACGAGAATATCGAGAAGGGGAAAATCCTAGATTTATTTCCTAATGAACACATATGTGCATTATTTATTGATGAGGTTTCCATCCCATAGTTTGCTAATTTGCTAATTATCTTATAGGTGGTTTCAAGCCAATGGACTATACATGGCAATAAAGGAAGAAGTTGAGGATTGATGCAAGACATCACATGTGGGACAACCCCTACCTTTTCAAATTGTGTATCGATCAAGTTCTAAGAAAGTGCATTCCTAAAGAGAAGTAAGAAGAAATCACAAGGCATGTCCTAGTGGAGAAGTCGGTGGACATCATGGACTAAATAGGACGGTATCTAAAATTCACTAATCTAGATTTTATTGGCCTACTATGTTTAATGATGTTAAAATCTTTATTCAATATTGTGATAGATGTCAAAGAGTAGGCAATATATCCAGAAGGGATGATATGCTGTTAACATCATGCTTGAGGCCGAGTTATTTGATGTATGAGGCATAAAATTTATGGGAACTTTTCTGGTATCTTATGGGTTTGAGTACATATTAGTGGCTATAGACTGCATCAATAAATGGGTAGAAGCTATTGCCACTAGGAATTGTAATGCTAGGGTAGTACTAGAATTCTTAAGGAAATATATATGATGCCTTGTAAAATGTCTACTTTTTAATATATATTTTCTTATGTTTAAGTAGCTTAAGTATGTAATATTATGTGTATTTTATGTGTTTATGTGTGTTTTTAGGTTAAAGATGGTGAAGTGTGAAGAAGAATGAAGAGCTAGTGAAGAATGAAGAAATGGTGATTGGATCACGAGTCGTGAAGTGGATCACAACTCGAACAAGAATTCACGAGACGGACTGGAAATTCATGAGTGAGGCAGAGGAGGAACATTCACTACTCAGCATCTTGTTCACGAGTCATGATATGGATCACGACTCAGGAAGAAAGCTCACGAGTCCAGAAGATTAGGTGGAGTTCACGACTCGTGAGGGTGTTCATGAGTCAAACAAGCATTCACAGAGAGGCTAATTGTTCACGAGTGGAACAATTTGTGAAGGATCACGACTCGTGAAGGCATTCACGAGTCGATCATGGCAACTGTTCTCAAGCAACATTATTTTTCAGCATATATTTTCTCAACCAACCATCATGACCTTTCATGGCAACTTTTCACATTGACAACCATTATGAAGAGACATGTTTGTAGAGTTTTCCCTCTATAAATATGGATGACAAGAAAAGAAAAAAAAAGGAGGAATCAATGTTTTAGATTTTAGAAATATAGTTATTATTTTGGATAAACATTTTTACTTAGTTTTTTTAGTAGATGATTACAAAGGGAAAAGCCAAAGGAACATGAGATAGTTTTCTTTCTCTTGTTTGTCTTTAATTCAATTATATACTTTGGCTAGTTTCCTTTGTACAATATAACTATGCTCTAGTATTTGTTTAAGACATGTTTATTATTCTTATTATGAATGAAGTATGATTTACATCCATTTGTGTGCATTGATTTGCTATGTATGATTGGCCACCATATTTGGCATGTTAGTCAATTTATTCGCAACGAGAGTTGGAATTCTTTGATGGAAAAACAAATGAATGTACTTGAAGCATTGAATTCCTTTAATTTGACTTAAGGAATTCACTTTGAGGGGTTAAAGAATTGGCATAGAGCTTCATAATTTTTATTTATCTCTATAATGACACGAGAGTGCTTATAGACTCTAAATGAAAACATCTTTACTGACAACAAGACTTGCTTTAAAGAATCTTGGCTAAATTCTCCAGTCACTTTATTTATATAATTATCTAGAACTTGTTCTTAAATGAATTACTATTTCATAATTTTTAATGTATGTCCATACCATCATTTAAGTCATATTTAATCCAAATTAATTTAATATATCCAAAGTAGTTTAGATATTTAGTTAAATGCATGATCTTTATTTTATTCGTTACCTATCCATCTAGTCTTTGTGATTTCAATACAAAATTTATCCCGTTCCCTTTGGAACGATACCCTACTCATCCTATACGCAGTCTAGTGAGACTAAGGGTTCAAATAAATCCCCATCAGATTTTGGCATCGTTGTCGGGGAACGACTTGAATGAATTTTTATTGATTGATACAAAAGAGTAGATGTTTTAGGATTGTATGATATAAATTAGTTATTAGATGTATGAATTCTTATATTGTGTTTTGTTTGCTTTAGAATTAGAGTTTTTGTTTATGATTTATTTTTGGTTAAGTTTTAAGTAGTTTTTAGTTTTCTTTCTTATTGATTTATTTATCTGTTGTAATTTTAACTTTTGGCTTGAGATTAGTATGATTTTGCAAAAAAATTGTAGCACAGTATCATGTTCACGAGTGTAGTTTGACTCGTGAACATGTTCACAAGTGTTCCAAAGGCAACAATATACTCAGTCGTGAAGACTATACCGAGTCGTGAAGAAGATCACGAGTAGCACAGAAAGGAAATGATACCGAGTCGTGAAAGGTTGTCCGACTCGTGAACATTTTCCTCAGTTGCCTGCATTTTTTTTTCACGAGTCGTGATTCTTATGCTGACTCGTGAACGTCTCCTCTTGTGCCACAAATGCTTCATTCTTCACGAGTCGTGATGCTTATGCCGACTCGTGATGCACTGTTCCAAAATTACCGAGTCGTGATTTTTACTTCATGTTCTTATTTTTAATTCATTTTTATTTCTTTCTTTAACTCTTCTTTCTTTTAATTAGTCATCTTTGCTGTTTTAATTTGTATTAACTGCCCTTAATTAACTTAAATTTAATGGGGGGAACGGATATAAATCAAACCTAGGGTTTGTAAAACGACATTTCTTTTCACTTTCTCCTTCCTTCTTCTATAAAT
>JBBPFJ010000049.1:568703-651035 GCA_037975025.1 Excoecaria agallocha
AAGCACAACTAGCAAGTTTACAGGCAGATTTTGGTTCACCCTTTCCCCTTTCCTCTATCCATGAAGGTAACAGATTCCTTGTTCTTAAAGATAGAGCAAAATCTCAATGTAAGCATTTTCCCAACTCTTTGCTTGAACAAGTGGGTGTTCTTGATGAAGTGAATGAGATGTCTCAATGTGGCCTCTTGCGTTTTGTTAATATGCATGAGCAGTTCTACACTGATTTAGTTTTGGAGTTTTACACAAATTTCAAAAAAAAATGCTGATAATCCTAGACTTGTAGACTTTCGTTTGAATGGGATTGATTATACTCTAACATATTTCATGATGCATCGCATTTTTGGCTTTAAACAATCTAGATTATGTGATCCTCCTAAGACTTATAGGCCTAATGCTTTTTGGAATTTTCTCACCGGCTTAACTACACTATTTAGGGCTAGAGAGGCTAAGTCTATGTTTATAACAGATTTGAAGTATTGGATTTTGCATAAGATCCTTGCCTCTATTGTCTTTAACAAGCCTGAATTTAATCGAGTTTCTAGTCATGAGCTATTTTTAATGTGGTGTGTGCATAATCGCAAGTCTATTTGTTGGTCTTTTGGATTTTCAAACAGTTATTGAATTGTGTTGGTCGTCCAGAGTCTCCTATCACCCATGGACATGTAATAGCTACTATTGCTAGGAATCTTGATATTGATTTGCATACTTATGATACTGCACTTCCATGCTTATATTTTTCCAAACATCTTTTTGTTCGGGGTGAAATTGTCAATAATTCTTTTCAATTTATTCCCCCGTTTTCATGTTCTTGTTGGAAGGATCTTGCAGGAAGCTCTAATCCACATGAAGTGGCTGAGGAAAGCACTTCGGATGAGGCAGGGGATGAGGTGTCTCTCACAACTTTAATTACTTTAATTACAGTAAGGAAATGCAATAATTTATTATGCCCTTAGTGCTCAGTGGATAACCCAAGACCTTAGGATACTATGGCTAGCCATAGGGGCACTCACCCCGTGGTGTTCTATATATTGTATTGTTACTATACTGAAAAAGTGAGACTACACTGTTAGCTGGATCATTACACTAATATATTAGGGAGTAGGTTTTCCTAATCCATTTATTCGGTTCATGGTTTCCCTATTGTCTACAACTAGGGGCAAAATGGTAATTTTGCATGAAACTGTGAGAAAAGGACATTTATGGCCTTTGAAATATTAAAAATGTGAATAAGAATGAAATAAGGTGAAAAATGAGGTATATATGTTCAATAAGGGAAAAAACGTAATTACACGATTAATTGAGGGCAAAATGGTCAATCCGTGGTAAAATTGCGGTTAAAATGGTCAAGTGGGTAATTTGACTAAAAAGGGCAAAATAGTAATTAAGAAAAGTCATAGTGACTAAATGATAATTTTCCACCTAGGAAAAATTTTTAGGGACCATAATGTAATTTGTGTAATTAAGACCAATAAAAATCAAAGGAAGTCGACTGGTTCAAAATTGGAGTTAAATTAGTAAAAGGGGAGAAAGGTCAACAAAAAGTCAAAATTGGGCCCAAATTTGAAAAAAATCAAACTTTAGGGGTATAATTGAAATTTTTCATACAAAATAGTGAAATTGCAAAATTAGATGTTAAAGGAAATTTTTAAGCCAATTAGGAGAAGATATTAATATAAGGAGAATAAACTTGAAATTTATGAAAATTTGCAATTTACTTAATTTACTAATGAATTAATGGATTTAATTGTATATCATACATATTAAGTGAAATTCTATGTAAATGTATCCACCATTAAACGACTATGTTGCTCAACGTGTAGTTTACTATGATTGTGTGCGGGGATAGGTGTAGCCAACCAACACCAAGGATCGACAGTGGCATGTACAGAGTAGAAGAACTTTTGTTATACTTTAGGTTGTAAACATTTTGCAAGATTTTCAAAGTATCTTATGAAGTTATTTGTAATAGCTTATGACTATAGTAAAATTTTATAGTTGGTGTGTTAAAGAGATGCCTTTAGTTGAATGCATGATGAATTATATTGAAGTGCTGTGTTGATTGATTAAAGTTTGAGAATTGGAGGAATGATTTTTTGGACTGTAATTTGAATATTACAGGTTTGGACAGTATGAATATTAAGCCGTAATGCTGTCGGATTTTCTCAAATTTAAATAATAAATTAATAACAGTAGAAATATTAATAAAATAATATGGACTTGGAATTGGATAGAGGTTGTTACACTTCTTCGGCTGCAGGCACCACTTGTTGCACATTCGCCTCTTCATCTCTTTCTCTTTATTGCATCGTACGACCAACAGTAATTAAATGCAAGTATTCCTCCCTCTCCATCCAATGGCAAAGCAGCTTTTCCCACACCGCCTTTATGTTTTTTGACATTGTAAAATCTACATATTATGGCTCACTAAGAGAGTCCCCCATATCTAAATTTTGACCACTTTCGCCATGATCATGGCAATCAAACCCAAAGATATTACCTTGATAGCATTGGGCTTTCCTTGCAGGTTTTCTATCTATATTGGGCTTTCCTTATAGGTTTTCTATCTTTCACCATAATAAATATGCACCATTTAATCGGATTCCCTCAACCATACATCTCAATATAAGTAACTCACCTATATTGACTACACCCGGCCTACCAAGACAATTGTAGAAGTTGATTGATAAGAACCAATATAGATCCCGCACTGCATGATCTCACAAGGAATAGGCCTTAGTCCGGCTTGAATTGTATGGGATTAGGTTTAAAGGATCTCGGATCATAGCCCAATTCTCACTCGAGGTTGAATTTGGTAAATCACTAATATCATCCACTGAAAATCCCAAATGCTGTGTGAACTCTATAAAAGACATCATGTAGGGTTTTTGACCAAATTTAAAATGTATTGCGCCACAAACATCCTCATCCTCAAAGTGGCAACTAAAAGACGTGAAAAATTCTTTTGCAAGGGATGAATGTACTTTAGGTGTTTTCTTGATAAATGCACCCCAACCTATGTTTCAATCAAATGGAATAATTTTAGCTCAAAGATTGCCAGCATTATTATCAAGAAATAGTTGATTTAAATACACTAGCTTCACATAGGTGGCTATCCCAAAATACTTATATAATTTAACATGTTCCTCATCCACATAAGGTGGAATGTGTAATCAGAAGAACTAGAAGCACCAATATTCCTTGTTCTCTTTGGGGCCATTACATAATTCAAAATAGCATAAGTGTCTACAATTTAAATTTCAAAACTCATCCCAAGAAAACAAGTCAAGTATAGCTCAATGTCACCAATTTGGAATGCACTAAACCAAGTGGTAAAAAAGTAGATAACAAGTGTGGAAAGAAGACAATGACATTCGAGATCGCTTAATGATGGTTTAGAATCAAGAAATGAAACATAAGAACTTAAACTTAGTCATCAAGGCATTTAATCAAACACATGGTGTGCACAAAATAACTAAGACATAAATGAAGCAATCTCAACCATTTTCAAGCCAACAATTGAAATCAATCTTCAATCTCAAACAACAAGTGAACTAAGTGCAATTTGACTGCAAGTATAACAATATTTGAACTCAAAATAAATGTTGCAGTCCTAGCAAGTGCACTAGATTGACAAGTAATAAAGTGGGATAGATTTAAGACCCTCAATATCAAACCCAAGGGAAATGTGTATGAAAACTGTGGAAATTAATTGTATGCTAAAGAATTCCCAATTTGGTGTGTGTATGAGTTGTTTAATTTGTATAATGCAAACTTTAAAAGCTAAAATATGCAATAAAGGGAAATTTAATTGTACTGATAGTAAATTGGGTATGTATTTAATTTAGAAAAATTAACAAGTATGAAAATGTATAAAAATTAAAACGTTGCTTAGGTTCACTCATCCACCCCATACCCACTGTGAATTAATATTTATCTTAAAGTATACATGAACGAATTCAGGATAACCCTCCTAACCCAAGCTTCCCATTTCGGAGCCAGCTATTCTAGTTGCTAAACTTTCCATTCTAAAGCCAGCCCAACAACTAGCCTATGCACAGGTCGAACATATTAAGTTTGGTTTTCCTTCCCATTCAGGAGCCAAACAACCCAAATCTCATCCATTTCACTCCACACTCTACTCCTAAGATCACAATTACTGCACATTTAGAATCCCATTCCTGAGCCATCTAAAATAATACAACATTCATGAAAGAAAAACTGAGCAAGATCATTCATAGACTTCAATCCACTAGACTCAATACACATTCAAAAATATATGATGAACATCATTCATCCATGTATGGAAATTAACTCAATAGATTGAAAACCCATGAAATATAAATAAGTAACAGTGAAATAGACCATTCATTCATGTAAAAATCAAAATATGCTCATTATTCACATTATGAGTAGGGGATTCAAAGCTTCCCCAAGCAACAAACATAACTACTCACTATCCATAATGTAAAAGATGAACAAAGTAAGAGTGAAAACTATAAAACCCATTTGAAGCTGAAGATTTGAAGTTGATGAAGCACTTTCTCTTCTTCTCTAAACAGTTTTGATTGTAAGTTGTAATCTTGAAACTAGAAACTAAAACTATGACTATCTTTGTGTTCTTGAAGTAAAACTAAAGTAAAAGAGTGATTTTTACAAGCAAAACTCTAATACTAAGTATGAAAAACCTTCCAAAAATGAAAAATTGCATTTTTTCTCTACCTAAACACCATATACATGAAACCCTAGAAAAAGATCTTTCTAAACAAAAAATTTCACAGCTTTTATAGAGCTATCCAGGGGGCCACGGCTGGGACACTTTTGTCTTAGCTGCAACAAAAGGAGACAAAGTGGTAATTTTCATTGGGCATGGCTGGGATAGTTTTTCTCAACCGTGGCGAGCTTCTAGATCAAAAGTGTGTTCACAAGCTACAATTGCCACGGTTGGGACGGTTTATCTCAGCCACGACCTTTGATGAAATGGCGCACTTTGAATTCTGTAATGGCCACGGCTGGGACAGTTTGTCTCAGCCGCGACCCTTGGTGAAAGGATGAGCTTTGACTCCTGTGTTGGACATGACTGGGACAGTTTGTCTCAACCGTGCCTTAGCAAAATTTCCTGCATAAAATGAAATTTAAGACCATTAATTAGCCAAAAACTTTAAATTTATCAAAATAACTAAAATAAACACAAGAAAAATATTTTAGAATTAAAAACACTAAAAGCACGCAAGATGAGACACTAAAACACACAAAATTATCCAGAAAATAAACATTAAAAACAAGATTATCAACTACCCCACACTTAGCTTTTTGCTCGCCCTCGAGCAAACGAATCATCCACAATCTTGAAAATTCAAACTCCACATCAGAAGAAGCAAATTCAGAGAGGTTCTAGTAACACTTAGTTGAAGATACTCAGATGCATAATTCAATTAAAAAGACTCAAACTGATCTATACCATACAATTTCTCGTGTGTGTGTACGAGGCTAAAACATATTTATTTTCTTTCAAAACCAAAACTACCAGTGAATTCTAGCAATCGAGCAAACAGAGAATTGCACCAATTTTGCACTTGCAAATCAGAACAGTCATAAGCCTCTCCTTTAGCACCTGAACCACAAAGGTCATCTCCACTAAACAACTCAAAACAAACAGGATCACCAGGGCTTACATTAAGGTTGTAGTGGGGATAAGGCAAAGGTTCCAAAAATTTTGATAAGGTTAGTAAGACAGAATTAGCCACACTATCCAGAGATACAAACCACCTAACTTTCTCAAAAAAAAAAACTCCTTCAACATCTATGCTCTAACATTGTAAGAAGGGAAAACTAATCTCAGGACATTAGTTGGATTCTCAAAATTGTAGGAAGCAAGATAAATGACACTTCCTATAAATTCTAGGTACCCCACACTTATTTTATACAGCATTATAACTGAAATTTTTTTAACGGTGAAATATTCATTCACTTACTAAGAAGGGCACCAAAATCACTAATTGTTTATCATCCTTGTCCCAAAATATTTAGAACATTTAAGCTCAATAATCCCTAAAAAAACTTCAACTTCCTTTTACTTCTGAACTGATAATAAAAATTTATCAAACCTAACATGCAAATTTTATTACCCAACCTAGAGTGGCAAATTCCAAAGTGGGACAGACAAAGGCATTTTAGGCTGCATGGTTTAACATATGTGTAATCAAGAAAAATTAAATAATACACTTTTAGCATACCAATTAAGCTCAAAAGGGTTAACAATGGTAAAATTTACTAAGGGTAGGTCAAAAGTAATTTAAAAGTTGGTTGCCAAAGAAGGCTACCTAGGTCATTTCCTAATCTTATCTGAGTTGAATATTCGTTTCGAAGGGTGATGAGGAAGGTTCTAACTATTTAAGAATTTCTTCACTCGAATGCTTTTACTCACTGGTTTTAATTTCATAAAACTTAGCCTACTGTGCTCATTAAGTTAGAAATTGAATGGTATATAATTAATCGAGATCAATTCAAAAGAAGAACTTCCCTGAATAATACTATTACTCTCTGGCTACTCAACCTCCTAAATAAGCAGTTCAAATTGATTCAAAACAAGATTAACTGGCCAGCTCAGGCTAATTACAAGAGTAATTAACAACCTAAGAAACTAAACTAAATCAACACTAAAGGAATGCAGAATGTAATGCAAATTTCAAACACAAAAGATAAGAACTAATACCAAAATCAAACATCCAAGATTAAAACTATGAAAAAATATGGAAAACATGAAAGAAATTCGATTAGCAAACTACAGTCATAACACAATAGCAAATAACTAAAAACATCCCACAACTAGAAAGAAACAACATCAAAAGCAAATATAGAAAAACTAAGTTAAACAGTCTTCATCCTCAAACCCTCACCTCATACTTAAAACATTTGCTGTCCCCAGCAAAAGAACAAAAGAGTATAAACAACAAGGGAGTGATGAGTGGAGGAAAAATCCCTGAAATCATGGTGAGGAAGGCAGCGATAGAGGCGGGAACTATTTGTCAAACCAGGATTGTAGCATCCCAAGAGCTGTAACAATGTCGTCCATCCACTGCGTAATGGATGTGAACCCGAAATCCATCCTCTGAGTAATGTTATCAAGTCTGGTATTAAGGGTAGTGTACTGCTCAGAGGATAATGCAACTGTGTCAGCTTCAGCTCTCTCCAATTTTGTGGCTCCCATGTGCACAACAGCTCTATATAAAGCTCGATTAAAAACGACCCAATGCCCCTACCTAAGAAAGCGAGGGTCATCTATCAGGATAGCCATGTTTCGTAGCATTCATCGATCGATTACCATGGGCTTGTCAACTGAAGTGCCCAACCTCAGATGTTTATGAAATTAGGCTAGGGTAGTTACAAACCCTCCCAGAGCTAGCTTAGAATCCCTCTTAGTAAATGTGTGCCAATCCATAACTTTCTAGGCAATGAAAGTAGCCCCATTCAACTGAATCCCATTATGCATTGCATATAGAATGGTAGCCTCGCTGGCATTGACATTTTTGAGCCCTTTAAGATGGCTAAAGAAAGCCAAGGCTAAATACCGATGCATAATTCGCAGGGGATGATCTCTTAAATGGTGTGCTTTTATGTTCTTGGGATTATAGTGGGTAGGATCCTCGGGGTCATAAATACCCATCCATATTTCTTATCTATTAAGATTAGTAATATCTCGGGCAGCATGTTGATCAAAACCCAAGACCTCAGAGAATACGTTAAGGACATTTGATACGAAATTTCGTTAAGCCAAAAACTCACGTGTTCGGGATCTTCATAGCTGTCGGTTCCAATTCTAAATTTGACTATCCCCAAGAAATCTCGGACCAGGTAAGGGTAGACTTTTTCATTCCGCACAAAGAAAGTTTTCCAGCCCACACCAGTAAGTAATCTATCAAGCTCATTCTTAAACCCTAATTCTGCCATCAGTTCCATATTCAAGCACGGGGTGCCAAGATACTCTTGCTTGTAGAAAAGAGTCCACCAATCTATAAGTTAAGTGGGAACCCATGCTGGCACTTTGATCTTGGATGACCCCTGAG
Organism: Excoecaria agallocha; assembly: GCA_037975025.1. NCBI lineage: Eukaryota > Viridiplantae > Streptophyta > Magnoliopsida > Malpighiales > Euphorbiaceae > Excoecaria > Excoecaria agallocha. The sequence goes on from JBBPFJ010000049.1 coordinate 576,767, forward strand.
GAACAGAGGATGATGCACCAGCTTCATTACGGGAGCGTTTGGGTGCCATTTGTCCTATAACAACAACACACAGCAATAAGCACTAAAGACAACACAAAACAAAGCACTTAAACAACAAAGAGTATAACAAACATCCTGTCTAAAATACAATGAACAAACATAAGCAAAAATAAATGCAATACTTACAATGATGCTGAAACCAAAACACCAACAAGAACATAGGCAATTAAGTCACTAACAAGTAGTAAAATAACAAAAACTACCAAGTATAAACATGCACATGACCATGAATAGAAATGTTTCTTGAGCATGAATGTTAGGCAAAACAAGTGCAGGCAATGCTTCTCTTGGGCAATTCATCGAACAGGTGGTGACCAATTTCATTTGGTAATAGAAACAAGAAATAACAAGACCTAAATGCATGAGACTCACATAATACATGTTAAAAATCATAACCAATCCAACAATTAATGTTAAAGAAGCAAGACATTGTGACAATTAAAGCAGAAAAAATTATCTTAATTCTCTATGGCAATTTATCGAATAGTTGGTGGTCGGATTTCATTTGACAACAAAATACAAACAAGGATGTATGAAACTAACAAAACAAATGCCAACAATAATAACCCATCCAAAAATTTAAGGAAAAGAAGCAAAAATCGTGACAATTAAAGCAGAAAAAATTTTCTTACCTCCCTTTGGGATTTCATCGAACAGGTGATGGCCAGACTTGTTTAACAACAAAATAAAAATAAAAATGCATGGAACTAACCAAAAATATGGCAACAATCATCACCAAACCAAGAATTTACATTAAAGAAGCAAGAAAATGGGGATGGGAACACAAAAACGCAGATAGGGAAATGTAACAATAACAACAAACATCAAGATATTTATGCAAGACATTTACAAATTACATGCCAAAATCATAATCAAGCCTAGGATCAAGGTTAAAGGAATAAGATTTTTAAGATGAGAGGCGAAATACAAGGAGACAAACATAGACTTAGGAAGATTTAACAAAGAAAAAATCAACTTAACATAAAACAAAACACCAGTTAAACCAAAACAAATAGAAGAGAGAAGAGAGATTGACCTAATTCTTGAAGAGAGAGAGTGAGGATGGAAGCAAAAATGGAGAGAGGAGGTCGAAATTTTTAGGAAAATGCAGGGAAAACAGAAAAAAATGAAGAAAAGGGGGCAAAAGATCGGGTTAAAACTAAATGAGCCTGACGGTTTCGCTAAAGGCCATGGCTGGGACACTTTGTCTCAGCCGAGACATGCATAAAAATGAAATGCCCCGTTTTGATAAAATAAAAGGCACGGCTGGGACAAATTTTTTATGCCATGCTACCCTTCTATAGTTGAAACGAAACAAAAGGCACAGCTGGGACTAATTATCTCTGCCTTGTAATAATGAATTCCCCATGTAATAATTTTAATTTTTTTTCTTTTTTTTATTATTATTATTAAATTTTTAATTTAAATTTTTTTAATAGGCCATGGCTGGGACTAATTGTCTCCGTCGTGCCTACCTTCTGGACTCTAAACTGCAATATGGCATGGAATTGGCCATGGCTGGGACTAATTGTCTCAGCCGTGCTCTTCTTCTGTCTCTCTAAAAGTTTAATGGGCCATGGCTGGGACAATTTTTCTCAGCTGCGACCAACACAATTTTTGCCCTATTAAAATCTCTTCATCTCCTCAAGAAAATTAACCCAACAATCACAATTAATAACCATTTTCTAGACAAAATCAACAACACTAAACATGATAAACTTACAAGAAATTAAAGATAAATTGAAAAGAAAAGTAATTTATTTCAAAGATAAGAAAAAGTTCTGGGTTTAACAAGTTGCCAGCTCGACTTTCGTAGCTCTCATGGATCATCTTTTAAAGTGAGTATCACTGATGCAGCCTCATACTTGGAATCGAGATATGGCTTCAATCAGTGACCATTTACTTTGAACTCACGCCTATGACCTTCTCCCGAATATTTAATAGTTACGGTTCCATAGCTAGAGACTTCAACAACCTCAAATGGTCCTTTCCACCTTGATTTCAACTTTTCAGGAAATAACCTCAATCTGTTATCATAAAGAAGTACCTTCATTCCTGGCATAAAATCCTTCTTGTCTACTTTAAGATCATGCCACTTCTTTGTGTTCTCCTTGTACTTCTTGGCATGTTCTTAGGCCCAAAATCGGATCTCTTCCAGCTCGTTTAACAGCAAGGACCTACATTTTCCTGCATTCTCAAGATTAAGATTTAAGAACTTAGTAGCCCAATAAGCCTTGTGTTCTAATTCCACCGGTAGATTATGGGACTTGCCAAACACTAACCTAAAAGGTGACATTCCTATTGGTGTCTTAAAGGTTGTCCTATATGCCCACAAAGCTTCATCTAGCTTATGGTACCAGTCCTTCCTAGATGCATTGACAGTTTTCTCTAAGATGGCTTTTAACTCTCGGTTGGACACCTCAACTTGGCCATTGGCTTGGGCATGATATAGGGTAGTGATTTTATGTCTCACTCCAAATTTTTTCAACAAGGTCTTGAATTGGTGGTTAACAAAGTGTTTCCCACCATCACTGATAATGGCTCTCGGGGCTCCATAACGGGTGAATATATTCTTCCTTAAGAATTCTAAGACAACATTTGCATCACAAGTCCTATTAGCTACAGCTTCTACCCACTTACTCACATAATCTACTGCCACTAGGATATATTCAAACCCATAAGAAACCGAAAAGGTCCCATGAAATCTATTCCCCATAAATCAAATATTTCAACCTCAAGCATATTGGTAAATGGCATATCCTCTCTCCTAGTTATATTTTCCACCCTTTGACATCGATCACAAGTTTGAATGAACAATTTAATATCATTAAATAAGGTGGGCCAATAAAATCCAGAAGAGAGAATTTTTGATATAGTTCTATTAGGTCTGTGATGTCCACCAACTTCTCCACTATGTCAGGCTTGTATAATCTCTGCTTGCTCTTTATTGGGGATACACTGTCTTAGCAGTTGATCAGCACAAAGCCAAAAAAGGTAAGGATCATCCCAAATGTAATGCTTTGCATCGGCTTGCAGCTTCTTTCTTTGTTACCATGTGAAGTCCCTTGGCATATAACCACCTGTGAGAAAATTTGCCGTATTAACGAACCAAGGTACAGAGATTTCACAAACAAATAATGCACAAATACGCTCATCAGGGAATAAGTCCACAATCTCCCCTTTCTCAACATGATCATGCTCTAATCTTGACAAATGATCTGCCACATGGTTCTCTGCTCCCTTCTTGTCTTTGATCTCCAAATCGAATTCTTGCAAGAGGAGTACCCATCTTATCAATCTTGGCTTGGATTCCTTTTTGGCAAAGAGATGCCTTAATGCTACATGGTTAGACCACACCACAATTTTTGCTCCAAGTAGATATGATCGAAACTTCTCAAAGGCAAATACAATAGCAAGAAGCTCCTTTTCAATTATGGTATAATTAACTTGAGCTCCTGTCAAAGTGTGGCTTGCATAATAAACTGCACAAAATACTTTCTCTTGCCTTTGTCCGAGCACTGCTCCCACTGTAAAATCACTTGCATCGCACATTAGCTCAAAAGGCAAATTCCAATTCGGAGATATGATCACCGGAGCTGAAATAATCCTTTACTTTAACAATTCAAAAGCCAATAAACATTCAGCATTAAATTCAAAAGGAGCATCTTTCATTAACAAATTAGATAAAGGCTTTGCAATTTTTGAAAAATCTTTTATGAACCGACGGTAAAAACCTACATGGCCTAGAAAACTCCTTACTCCCTTGACATTTGTTGGTGATGGAAGCTTCTCTATAACTTCTATCTTTGCCTTGTCTACCTCAATCCCCTTCTCAGAAATTTTGTGTCCCAAAACTATACCTGCCCTTACCATAATCTATGTATACCCTCCAACCCGTAATTTTCCGAGTTGGAATGAGTTCATCCACACATTGCACTGGACTAACCCATTTACTATCAGAGATTGGATAAATTATACCTGAGTCAAGCAGTTTAAGTACCTCTTTCTTTACAACCTCTTGTATAGCCGGATTGAGCCTTCTTTGGGGTTGAGCTACTGGTTTGCAATCTTCCTCCAGAGGAATTCGATGAGTGCAATAGCTTGGATTAATGCCCTTTAAGTCCACTGTCTCCCATCCTATAGCCTCTTTGTGCTTTTTCAACACCTTGAGCAGTGTCTCCTCTTCAACACCTATCAATAAAGAAGAGATAATTATTGGCTTTTCTTCGTTCTCCAAAAATACATACTTTAAATGAGGAGGAAGAGGTTTAAGTTTATATTTCAACTCCCCCTCTTGTAAAGTAGTTCTCTCTTGCTTCAAATTCTCCTCTTCGCATCCCTTCTCCACAACTGCTATCCATTTTTCTTTTACTCCATCCAACTCTTCACTCTCCAAAGAATGCATCAAGCGTGAATTTACTGGATCATTCAGCAACATTTTTTCTTGCATCTCTTCTACACATTCATCAATTTTGTCCATGAAATAGACCGACTCTTCTAGATCACTTGATTGGTATTTTTGAGACTTGTTTATGTCTACCACCAATTCTTCGTTGTTGAATCGAAGAGTGACCTTTTGCCCATGGACATCAATTAGAGCCTTTGCAGTGTTCAGGAATGGCCTACCCATAATAAGTGGTATCTTCATATCCTCTTCCATTTCCATGACCATGAAATCTACAGGGAAAATAAATTTTCCCACTTTCACTAGTAAGTCCTCAATAACTCCTTTCACCTTTCTCATTGATCTATCCGCAAGTTGAAGTCTCATTCCTATTTCTTTGAGATCCCCTAAGTTGAGTTTCATGCACATGGAATAAGGCATCAAGTTAATGCTGGCTCCTAAATCACATAAAGCGTTTCCAACTAAGGTCTCACCAATTTCACAAGGTAGAGTAAAGCTACCTAGATCTTCCAATTTTTTCAGGATCTTATTCATGATAATTGCACTATAGTTTTTCGTGAGTTGCACAGTTCCATACCCTTCTAGTTTCTTTTTGTTAGAACAAAGTTCCTTCATAAACTTATCATAATTGGGCATGTGTGCTAGGGCTTCAGCAAAAGGCAAGTTAATATGTAATTTCTTAAACATTTCTAGAAACCTAGCCAATTGCTCATTTTTCTTCTCCTTCCTAGCTATAACAGGAAATGGCAACCTATTAATATCAAGATCCTCTACGATTGGATTCACAATACTCTTTCCCTTGTCATTCCTTGGAGCTTCCATATCTACCTCTACTCTAGAGTTAGAAATACTTACCTTTCACGTTGGTTCATCCAAATCAATCGATAAAGTTGGTGATTTACCTCTCTCTTCCTCTCATGCTGCTTCCTTGGCACTTCTCAAAGTGATTGCTTTGGCCTCCTCCTTGGGATTGCGATCCACATTTGAAGGAAACGTCCCTGGTTGTCTATTTGACATTGAAGTTGCAAGTTAACCCAATTGAGTCTCCAAATTTCTCATTGAAGCATCTTGGTTCTGGTTCCATTGCTCTTGAGATTTCCATCTTGATTCTTGACTTGTCATGAATTGTTTTTGGCTATTAATGAAGCTGGCAAACATGTCTTCTAAGTTAGGCTTCTTTTCTTGAATGGGTGGTCTTGATTGGAATCCCGGTGGGTGGTAGGGTTGAGGTTGGGAATGATTAGAGCTTTGCCCTTAATGGTGGTTTGGTGGATAAGGAGCTTGGTAGTGATTGGTCGCTTGTAATGGTTGAGGCTGAGTATGATTATAATAAGCATTTGAGTGGTAAGGGGCTCTTTCTTGTGGTTGAGAAGGTGAAGCTTGTTGATTTCCATCTATCCAAGAGAAGTTAGGGTGATTTCTCCATCCTCGATTATATAAATTGTTGTAAGGGTCATTCCTTCTAAAGTCGCCTAACGCATTCACATCTCCTACAATTCCTCCTTCTTGGATTCCTTGCCCACTTTTACATGGCCCATTTCCTTGATTTACTGCAGCCACATTTTGAATTTTCAAACCACTTAACTCCTTCTTTACCAATTCTAGCTGGGCTTTTAACAATGCCACTTCATCCACATTGTGTAAACCTTGTCTCCTTGGGACTAATCTAAGGGCAATCTATTGAGAGTCATTTTTTGCCATCTCATCCAATAACTGAAAAATGTCCTTAGGTAGCTTGTTCAAGAAAGATCCTGCTGATGCTACATCTAATAATGACCTTGTTTGAGGTGTAACTCTAGCATAAAAGATGGTCATCAATTGGTAAACTGCTATCTAATGATGTGGACAGCTTCTCAATAATCACCTGAACCTCTCCTAAGCTTTGTGAAAAGGCTCTTCATTCATTTGATGGAAACCCATGATGCTATTTCGAATGTTTGCAGTCTTTGTTGGAGGGAAAAATCTCATTAGAAACTTTTCTTGCATTTGATCCCATGACCATATTGACTAGCGTGGTAATATTTGTAGCCACTCTCTTACTTTGCCAATCAAAGTGAATGGAAATAGCTTCAACCTTATTGCATCTGTGCGGACACCCAAAATTTGGACTGTGTCACTAACTTCCAGAAATATGTCGATATGTAGAGCTGGATCTTCTACTTCTGAGCAAGAGAACTGATTCCTCTGTAACATAGTAATGGTGACTGGCTTGAGCTCAAATTATACTCCTCTCGGTAATATAATTGTTCGATGATCTTCATTCCACCTTGGCATAGCGTAGTCTCTTATGGTTCTTTGCCTAGGCATTTTTTCTCTTCATGTACCCTTGGCACTTGTTCAATCTCGGGAGGAAACTCATCAAGAGGAGGATCGTACTCCATCTTGTTATCTCTATTAGCTTTCCTTCTTCGGTGTAGGTTCGTCTCGATTTCAAGATCAAAAGGCAGTAAATTGCTCTTGTGTTGTTTTGTTCATGCACCAATTTCACCTAAAAAGAATCACGAAAAATAAAATAAGGAAAAAACACATACAAACAATAATCACAGCTTACTAACAACGCCAATCTCCCCAGCAATGGCACCAAAAACTTGTTGCAGTCCTAGCAAGTGCACTAGATCGACAAGCAATAAAGTGGGGTAGATTTAAGACCCACAATATCGAACCCAAGGGAAATGTATATGAAAATTGTGGAAATTTTTTGTATGCTAAAGAATTCCCAATTTGGTGTGTGTATGAGTTGTTTAATTTGTATAATGCAAACTTTAAAAGCTAAAATATGCAATGAAGGGAAATTTAATTCTACTGACAGTAAATTGAGTATGTATTTAATTCAAAAAAATTAATAAGTATGAAAATGTATAGAAATTAAAACGTTGCTTAGATTCACTCATCCACCCCATACCCACTGTGAATTAATTTTTATCTTAAAGTATACATGAACGAATTTGGGATAACCCTCTTAACCCAAGCTTCCCATTTCGGAGCCAGCTATTCTAGTTGTTAAACTTTCCATTCCAGAGCCAGCCCAACAACTAGCCTATGCACGGGTCTAACATCCTAAGTTTGGTTTGCCTTCCCATTTTGGAGCCAAACAACCCAAATCTCATCCATTTCACTCCACACTCTAGTCCTAAGATCACAATTACTGTACATTTAGAATCCCATTTCGGAGTCGTCTAAAATAATACAGCATTCATGAAAGAAAAACTGAGCAAGATCATATATAGACTTTAATGCACTCGACTTAATACACATTCAAAGATATATGTTGAACATCATTCATTCATGTATGGAAATTAACTCAATAGATTGAAAACCCATGAAATATAAATAAGTAATAGTAAAATAGACCATTCATTCATGTAAAAATCAAAATATGCTCAATATTCACATTGCGAATAGGGGATTTAAAGCTTCCCCAACCAACAAAGATAACTAATCACTATCCATAATGTAAAAGATGAACAAAGTAAGAGTGAAAACTATAAAACCCATTTGAAGCTGAAGATTTGAAGTTGATGAAGCTCTTTCTCTTTTTCTCCAAACAGCACTTTGATTGTAAGTTGTAATCTTCAAACTAGAAACTAAAACTATGACTATCTTTGTGTTCTTGAAGTAAAACTAAACTAAAAGAGTGATTTTTACAAGCAAAACTTTAATACTAAGTATGAAAAACCCTCAAAAAATGAAAAATTGCATTTTTTTCTCTACCTAAACACCATATGCACGAAACCCTAGAAAAAGACCTTTTTAAGCAAAAAATTTCGCAGCTTTTATAGAGCTGTCCAAGAGGCCATAGCTGGGACACTTTTGTCTCAACCGCGATAGAAGGAGACAAATTGGTAATTTTCCTTGGGCACGGCTGGGACAGTTTGTCTCAGCTGTGGCGAGCTTCTAGATCAAAAGTGTGTTCGCAGGCTGCAATTGCCACGGCTGGGACGGTTTGTCTCAGCCACAACCTTTGATGAAACGGTGTGCTTTGAATTCTACAATGGCCACGGTTGGGATAGTTTGTCTTAGCCGCGACCCTTGGTGAAACGGTGAGTTTTGACTCCTGTGTTGGACATGGCTAGGACAGTTTGTCTCAGCCGTGCCTTAGCAAAATTTCCTGCATAAAATGAAATTTAAGACCATTAATTACCCAAAAACTTTAAATTTATCAAAATAACTAAAATAAACACAAGAAAAATATTTTAGCATTAAAAACACTAAAAGCACGCAAGATGAGGCACTAAAACACACAAAATTATCTAGAAAATAAACATTAAAAACAAGATTATCAATAAACTCTTAGAAAACCCATGTTCAAGAACACCAAACCCAATTTAATGCAATCTAAGGAAACTAAACATGTAAAAAGAAAAAGTAACCAACGTATAGTACACTTGATGTAATGAAGATGGAAATTAAAGAAAAACTAAAGCTAGATTTGAGTGCCTCTAGTGAGGAAGATAGTTGTCTCGGCTGAGGGAGAGCAAAAATGGCCAATAGTGAAGCTTGTCTCGATGGAGAAAAGGGTGAGGGGCATTTATAACCTTGGTCCTTCAGTGGAGGGAAAATGTCCCTCGATGGAGGTGATTGTCTTAGGTGGGGGGAAGAAAAGTCTCTCAGTAAAGGGAGATTTTCCCTCTACCGAGTAAAAGGCTACTAGGTGAGAAAGGAGGCATGTGCCTCGGAGGAGGAGAAATCTCCCTCTACAGAGGAGAAAGCTACGGGATAAAGAGACTAGAGTCCCTCGATAAAGAAGGAAATCCCTTCTACCAAGGTGATGCTCTCTGGAACTTTAAGGTGAAAGCCAAAAATACACTTTGAACATGCTTTGTTACTCAAATCCCCTAAATTAACTCAACCTCCATTAGTTTTCTTCATGCCCACTCTCACTTTATTTCCATATGATGAATTAAATCCACACAAGGTATTTAAATAATTAAGCACATCTAACTCTTATTACTCACCACCTTGAACACTTAACCAAAATTAAATCCAAATCATTAGGACTAAATGGAAAACATTCATACCTATTAAATTGGATTCCAAATCCACTCCACACTTAGAATATAAATAACTCTCCCTTTAATTCATGAATCCCCAAACAATAAAAATAAAGAAAACTCACACTTCATTAATGAAAAATAACTAAAGAAACACACACATAAAATAAAAGAAAAATTAAAGAGTTTAGTTCTGAATTTATAAAGTCTTCAACTAAACTTTGTAGAACTGCCTCACTTGTCATGGAAAATCAAGGTTACCTTAACAACCTCCAATTGAGCAATATAGTGGCTATTAACTTTATATTCATGACCATCCTTTGGATTTTTGATGGTGACCACTTCGAATTCGTTGCTTGAAACCACTTGATGTGGCCCAAACCATCTAGAATTTAGCTTACTTGGAAACAACCTCAATTAACTATTGTAGAGAAAAACCAACATCCTGAGAGCAAATTCTTTCAAAGTTGACTTCTATTCATGATAATGCTTCATCTTCTCCTTATACAGGGTAGCATTATCATTAGACCATTGTCGAAACTCCTCAAGTTCATTGAGCTGTAAACATCACTTTTCTCCTGCACATTTTAGATCAAAAATAAGCAATTTTGTAGCCCAATAAGCTTTATGCTCTAGTTCAATCGGTAAGTGACACGCTTTCCCAAAAATTAACCTAATTGGAGACATACCTATAAGGGTTTTAAATGTAGTTTTATAAACCCATAGAGCTTTATTTAACCTTTAAGACCAATTTTTTCTTATTAACTATTTTTTCTAAGATTGATTTCAACTCCCTATTTGACACTTCTACTTGCCTATTTGCTTAGGGGTGATACAGAGTTGTAATTTTATGCCTAACACCAAATTTCTTAAGTAAGGATTCGAATTGATGGTTGACAAAATGTCTATCCCCATCAGTAATAATAGCCCTTGATGCCCTAAACGTAGTAAAAATATTCCTCTTAAGGAATTAAAACATGACTTAAACATCACACATCCTAGTAGCCACTACTTCTACCCACTTACTCACATAATCAACAACAACTAGGATGTACTCGAACCTAAAAGAATTCAAAAATGACCCATAAAGTCAATTCCCCAAACATTAAAATTTTTACTTCAAAGACATTATCATGGGAATTTCATCTTATTTCGAGATATTAACTATACGTTGAGATCTATTACATAAAGCTACAAAAGACTTAACATCAGTAAAAAGAGAATGCCAAAAGAAACCTGACTATAGGATTTTCACCACTGTGTAATTTGGTCCATAGTGACCTCTAACCTCTCTTCCATGATACAGTCTCATAATTGATGGAATATGACATGGCATATATATGATGATCATGCAGTGGAAAAATAATAAAATTGATCATACATACAACGCAATCCATAAACAAGAATAAAAAACATGCAATTTTAGGGTTTTGAAACTTACAATTTTATATGCACTTTAAATCTTGATTTTAATGATGACTAGCAAATAGGATGAAATTATCAACCTTAGATCTCGATCACCAATGCCAAAAAGAACAGCCTTTGTGCCACTCCTCTATATTCTCACACGCACACTTGCAAGAAATGCTTAAAATCGAGAGTGCTAGGTCTATGTATGTATATTCGGGAATGGGTATTGAACTAAAGACACAAGACCTGATCTTGTTCTTCCTAAAGTTCACCAATGGCTGCCCAAAAACCAAGAGAAAAAGGAAGAGTCCTTTCCCCTTGAGAGTGGCAACTTAAAGAGAGAAAAAAACTAACTTTAAAATTTTATTTCATTAATTTATACCACTAGGTTTAAGAAATCTTAAAGATGCTGAAATCCCCTTTAATTAGGTTGTATATTCAGCCTCCATCACTTCCTAATTAAGTGATTCAAATTAATTTAAATGGCATAAGACATCTATTAAAAAACTACCACTTAATTAGGATATATACATGTGCCGAAATTCACATTGATTTTTATCTTTGAATTTCGGTCACTCTCTTTCCTATTTAAGTGTTTTATTTTGATTCAAATGCTTTTAGGCTTTAATACTCAATTAACTTAATTAATATAAGATCATTAATTAATTAAAATTAAACCTTGTGTGCTGAATTTCTCTCTCTAATGGACCAAGGTCCATTTAACAATTTTAATACCCATTACATACATTAATTTGACTTTAATTAAAAGTTCAAATGCCCAATATGCTTTGTGTGCGATCGTATAGGTCCATTTAATATTGGCAATGAATTAATAAATTAATTCAAAGGCTATATATACTCTCTAGTAAGATATTATAGCATTCCAAATTAAATGAAAATGAAAATGGAATTTAGTAACCTAATGCAATTTTGTATAGTCCCTTACCCTCAAATATCAGAATTAATATAAGGCATGGAATTAGTCATCCTTTTATCTATATTAATTCCTTTCTTGATATTCTAGTGACACTGAACTCTCAGATAAATAATGATTACTCATTATTTCATCTCGGTATGGCTATACACTTCTCAGTACACTAATCAAGTGGCCGGTGATATTTTCTCTCTTATCGAGAGGGGTAATCCCTTCACTTCTTTCATGCTATCTAACATGGATCAGTGCATACCCAAGCATACCCATACTTGTCACCCTGTTACGAGCACATTAGGTGTATGTCAAAGTACACAGTAATTCATAAAGAGTTTCATAGAAATTTTAGGTCTAAAAACTCCGATGCAAAACTTGCACATGAGAAATACTTATGACTTATAGCATGTAGTGTTCTCATGAATGGATCGAATCCAAATACCATGTTCTAAACATGTATCTATGATCTCTAATTGACACTCCAGTCCTTATGATCTGTAAGACAGAACTCAAATTATTAGAGAGAGCATACTAGTCTAAATTCATTTGTTATTCCCATAACAATGACTGATTAGGGATATTTAGAATGAAGTCTCGATTGTTTCAAGGTCTTACAACCATATGCCTCACACATGATAACTTAAACTGAAACAACATTCTTGGATAGTTCTATCAATTGATATGCACAGGAATATAATAGATAAAACAAATGCCTTATTTATTAAATTAAAAGCTTTATAACAATGTATTAGGGCTAGGGCTTACACTAACAATCTCCCACTAGCACTAGTCCTAATTGGGCATAACCTTAATACCGAATGCTCTTAAATGAGCTTCGTGTAGATTTGGATGCAACTGTTTCATCAAAGGATCTGCTACATTGTCTTCACTTGCTATTTTGCTAACCTTGATGTCCCTATGATCAATGATCTCTCTGATCAAGTGGTACCTCCTAAGTATGTGTTAGGATTTCTGGTGTAACCGGGGTTCCTTGGCCTGTGTAATGGCCCCGTTGTTGTCACAAAAATTTTTTAATGGATTTAGGATGCTTGGTACCACTCCTAATCCAAAAAATGAAATTTCTAATCCAAACAGCCTCTTTTGCAGCCTCGCTTGCTGCAATATACTCAGATTTTATAGTTGAGTCGGCAACTGTCTCTTGCTTCGAGCTTCTCCAGCTGACAGCACCACCATTCAAAACAAAAACAAACCCAGATTGCAATCTTCGCACCGGGTTGTCGCAAACTACAGTGTCCAAAATCGAACACCTCCAATGAGTAATCCACACTAGAGAATGATAGAATGAACCAAAAATTAGGAGAGAACAAGGGGCTGGCCAAAAATCCCTTGAGCTAGCAAAGGGAAGTGGCGGGTAGGGTTTTTGGAGGAGAGAAAAACTATTTCTCTTAATTGTTCACTTAACCCTAATTTCCACATCACTTGGATTTTTATAGTCAGGTTAAAAATCCAACTTCATAATGGGATTGGGCTCTTTAAAATTGTTGGAGAATTATTAATTGGGCTTTTGGAATTATATATAATTATTTGGGCTCAATTAAATCCAATTTAAGCCCTTTCACAAAAGACTATGCACAAAACCCACAAACTAGGCCCTTTGTACATATACTTGGATTTAATTACCCAAATGAATTCCAAATCCAACCAAATTAAATATGTAGGCTCCACAACACTTATGTAATATATTTAATTTAATTTGGACCAAGAAATAAGCCTCTAATGCCTTCTGTTTGGAGTTGGCATGTAGCCCTTCTTCTGGAGGGCTTCTGTGCCGACTTCATTTCCTGGCCCTTTATAATTCCTCCAATAGACCTATTAATTATTATATCAACCCTATAACACTTATAGTTCAATAATAATCAATTATGAAATACGTTATTTCAATTAGGTCCAATTTTACATAACATTTCTTAAAAGTTCCGCGAACAATTTTACTTGATCATAATTAATTAAACTCTTTAATTAATTATTATCTTATTCACTTCTCTATCCCCATAATAATATCAAATATTATTATCCTTGTAATTTTATCATTTATCCTTTTTCTCTATATGTGTGTGACTATTGGGTTCCTGTCCATGTTGGCAATATAATGTGTAATTGTGAGTCCTATTCAAAACTTACATGATTTTAAACTCCTTTAAATCATTTATCAATCCCTATTGATATTCTTGATACATCATTATACCAAGTCATGATTGGCCTCTAGCTAGGCATCATGACTACCCAAATGTTAGGATAGTCAAGTGGTTTGACTATACCCTTTCATAGAAATAGTTACCCGGGCAATACTCCTTTCACCACTCTTATCTCAATTTGATTCTGAGTATGGATTTCTGTCAACTCATATCAATCTAATTATACATGTTCTATTAATTTAACCATTGTTCCCAAAATGCCCTCCATGGATCTCTATCCATCTTGCATATTACTCTGGCCAGAGATTCTCCGAACAAGGCAATTATAGAATCATGCGAGATAACTTCCCTTATTAAATCTGGGATGGTGAATCCTTTGTCAATCACTCAACTATCTTTTAAGTAGGTCATGATATACCCAATCTCCTAACTATGTTCACTCCCAGTTGAAGTAATCAGTTATGGAGTCAAAGTATACCACTTGCTACTTAAGATAACTTTTGGTGATCTCAAGTCTAAGGATACTTGCACAACCGCTATGAAGAGATTCCTCACTGACATAGATTTAATATCCATATGAGGATTCTCTTTGCAGGTCTCTAATGAACTTGTTCTTCTAACAAGCATCCACATGTTAGCTTGATTATCATCCATAATCACAGTTATGAGAACCACTGCTTGAACCATTCAAGAAGCATAACATGTGCTAGTCTGTCCAAATTAACAATGTCCTATCTTATTAATTCTATGACTAGGGATATTTAGATATTAACACATTTGCATGCAATAGACATCTCACATCATGAACACTTTCATGATTTCCTTTGCACCGTGTTTATAATATCTAGGACTTCATTTATTAATTTAAGATTTACAAATTCATGTATTTAAACATAGCATTAATAAATGAATGATGCATTTTATTGAGAATATAAATTCATATATATGAAAAACATCCCTATTACATGGGCTCTGGGGCATACTCTCTAACACACAAGAATACAATAGATAAAACAAATGCCTCATTTATTAAATTAAAAGCTTTATAACAATGTATTGGGGCTAGGGCTCACACTAACAATAATGTCTACTTGCTCCTCCTTCGGAATGCATCTCCATAGTACTTGATCGAGACATAGCTTGAACAAATACGAGACATACCATAGGTAATGCCTTGCATCTGCCTTTAACTTCTTCTTTTGTTGCCAAGTAAGGTCCTTTGGAAGGCAGCCCTGAACACGAAAATTAACCATATTAGTAAACCAAGGGTTTAAAATTTCACAAGAATAGATAACACAAATATGCTCATCAAAAAATAAATCAAAAAATTTCCCTTTTCCATATAAGCATGAACCAATCTAGATAGATGATCGGTTACAAAATTTTCTACTCCCTTTTTGTCCTTAATCTCCATATCAAATTCTTATAGTAACAAAACCCATCATATTAGCCTTGGTTTGGAATCCTTGTTAGAAAAAAATTCCTAAGAGCCGCATAATTCGACCACACTGTGACTTTTTTACTAATAACTCCTTCCCTATTATAGTGTAATTAACTTGTGCACCAGTGAGTGTGCGACTTACATAATAGATGGCATGAAAAAATCTCTCCTTTCTTTGGCCCAAAATCGCTCCCACTGCATAGTCAGTAGTATCACACATAATTTCAAATGATAAACTCCAATCCAGTGATGCGATGATGGGTGTTGAGATTAAATTTTTTTCAACAAATTAAAAGCCTGCAAACACTCATCATAAAAGTTAAATATAGCATCTTTAAGCATTAAATTAGAAAGTGGCTTACCAATTTTGTAAAACTCCTTAATGAACTGGCAATAAAAACCAGCATGATCAAGAAAACTCCTAATGCCTTTACACTTATAGGAGGAGGCAATTTATCTATAACATCCACTTTTGCCTTATCAACCTCAATTCCTCTCTTAGAGATTTTATGCCCTAGAACTATACCTTCCATTATCATGAAATTACATTTTTTCCAATTTAGGATAAGGTTAGTTTCCTCACACCTTTGTAAAACCAAAGCAAGGTTAGATAGACAACTCTCAAAATCACGGCCATATAATGTAAAATCATCCAAGAAAACCTCCATGAATTTTTCAATGAAATCATGAAAAATGGCCATCATACACCTTTGAAAGGTGGAAGGTGCATTGTAAAGACCAAAAGGCATTTACTTATATGCAAAAGTGCCATAAGGGCATGTAAATGTGGTTTTTCCCTAGTCTTCTAGGGCTATAAGTATTTGTATGTACCCCAAATAACCATCTAAAAAATAGTAAACTCTATTTCCTGCCAACCTTTCTAACATTTGGTTAATAAAGGTTACAAAAAAATGATCCTTCTTAGTGGCATTATTTAATCTCCTATAGTCTATACACACTCTCCATCCCATCACTGTGTGTGTGGGAATGAGTTCAATTTTTTCATTAGTTACTACAGTCATACCTCCCTTTTTAGGCACACATTAAACTAGACTAACCCAACTAATATCAAAAATAGGATAGATAATACATGCACCAAGCAATTTAAGTACTTTCTTTTTCATCACTTCTTGCATTGCTAGGTTGAGTCACCTTTGAGGTTGTACCATCGATTTAAAATCACTCTTCAGAGGAATCTAATGCATGTAAAAGCTAGGACTAATTCCCTTAAGGTTGGATATCTCCCAACCAATGACTCCCTTATGCTTTTTCAACACTTTAATGAGCATCTCTTCCTCCAAACCTATCAAAAGAGAAGAAATGATTACTGGTTTTGTATTTTCCTCTAAAAATGCATATTTTAAATATGAAGGAAGGGTTTTAAGTTTAGAATTTGTTTCTCACCTTAAGAGGGACCGAATCCTTCTCTTTTGTTTCTTCTTTATTATGCTCTTTCTCTAACTCTCTTAACAGCTCCTCCTCTTTCTCTTTTACTTGCTCTTTGCTCTTTGGATGCATTAAACATTCTTGAAGCTTATCTTCCAATAGAATTTCTTTTTGCTTCTCATCTACACATTCTTGAACACCATCAATGAAACAAATGAATTCTTCAAAGTCATAAGAAAGGTGTTGCATCAGCTTGTTGACATTAAATACCATCTCTTCCTTATTAAATCTCAAGGTCACTATTTGCCTATTCACATCTATCAAAGCCTTCACTGTGTTCAAGAATGGTCTTCTTACTATTAAAGGTACTTTTCTATCCTCTTCCATATCCATGACCACAAAGTCCACCGAAAAGATGAAATTTCCAACTTTCACTAACAAGTTCTTAATTATGCCCTTGGGTCTTTTCATAGACCGATATGCCAATTGTAATGTCATTCGGTTCTCTTTAATATCTCCTAAATTTAATTTCCTATATATAGAATAAGGCATCAAATTTATACTTGCACCCAAATTACACAAAGTATGTCCAATAAAATTTCCTCCCACTTTACATGGTAAGGTAAAATTCCCTATATCTTCTCATTTTTTAGGAATTTTGTGCACCAAAATAGAACTACAATTTTTAGATAATTGCACTATACCTACACCCTCTAGCTTTTTCTTATTAAAACATAGCTCTTTCATAAACTTGGCATATTTAGGCATGTGTAATAAAGCTTTAGCAAAAGGTAAATTCACATGCAACTTCTTAACCATATCAAGAAATCTAGTTAATTATTTATTATACTTTTTTTTTCTAACTAAAAAAGGATAAGACAATTTAGATTCATTAACATTAAAAGCAGATTTTTCCTTACCTTTAACTTTTTCCACAACTATAGCATGCCTTTATTAAAATTAAGCTCAAAAATACTTACCTTTGCTATCAGTTCCACCGGATGTGAAGAAATCTTACCTTTTTCAATCTTTATTACCTTTTTACCACTTCTCAAAGTTATTGCTTTTGCTTCCTCCTTAAGGTTTTGGTCCACATTAAATGGGAAAATACCATGAGTTCTAGTGGAGAGAGAATTTGCAAGTTGTCAAACTTGAGTTTTTAGGTTTCTAATAGAGGCATTTTGATTTTCATCCAAAAATCTTGAGACTTCCATCTAGCATCCTGACTTGCCATAAATGTGGATTGTGTAGTCATAAAGTTAGTAAACATTTCCTCTAAGTTCGGTTTGCTATCTTGATTGGGTTGAGGTTTTGGTTGGAATCTTAGTAGTTGGTAAGGTGGAGCTTGGTAGGTGGATGGATAGTGTGTTGGGGCTTGTGTTTGATAGGTTTGATGAGTGTTGGCATAGGGGGCTTTGTTGTGGTTAAAAGGGGTCCTAAGTTAAGGGTTGGATATGGAAGCATGATTCCCTTCTCTCCAAGAAAAGTTAGGGTGATTTCTCTCCAATCTTATTTTTAGGTGTCATTTGTGTTCCCCTAGAGATATCACATCCTTGAGACAAAGCTAATACATTTTGTACCTTTATCACACTCAACTCCTTCTTCAATAGCTCCATCTATGCCCTTAGTATTGTAACTTCATCCATACTATGCACTCCATAGTTTTTGTGTGGTCTTTATAATTGCCCATTGAGCTTCATTTGTGGCTATCTCATAGAGGAGTAGAAAAGTTTCCTCTAATATCTTATCTATGAAACTTCCCTCTGAAACTACACCTAGGAAAAACTTGGTTGCTTGATTCACACTTGCATAAAAAGTAGATGTTAGTTGTTGTATAGCAATTTCATAATGTGGGCAACTTTTTAAAACTCTCCTGAATCTCTCCCAAGCCTTATGAAATGGTTCCTCATAAAGCTGCTGGAAATTATAAATGTTATTCTTAATAGTGGCTATTTTAGTCGGTGGAAAGAACCAGACTAGGAACTTCTCTTGCATTTGGTCCCATGATCATATGGACTAGCTTGACAGCATTTGCAACCAATCTCTTGCCTTACCAATAAGAGTAAATGGAAATAATTTTAATCTAATAGTATCCATCGACACATTTTGAATTTGCACTGTATCGCTCATCACTAGGAAAATGTCCGAATGTTGAGTTGGATCATCAATCTCTGATCTTGAGAACTGGTTCTTCTGGACCATGGTAATAGTAGCAGGTTTCAACTCAAAGTGGCTGTTTTAAGGTAGCATTATAGTCCTGTGCTCCTCATTCCACCATAGAGTGGCATGGTCCCTTATATATCTCGATCTCATCCCATTCCCTAGAGCTTGATTTTGGATAACTTGCCCTTTAAGCTTGGGTGGTGGCTCAATGAGGAGAGGGCCATCACATGGTTCTTCCAATGTATTCATGTTGTTTCTCTATTATCACCTTATTCTATACAATGTCCTCTCAATTTCAGGGTTAATAGGTATAATTGGGTTATCTCTTACCATGCACTGTTGACACCTGCAAAGAATAAAAGAACAAAGAATAGAAAGAGAAGAAGAGTAACACACTTAATTAACTTTAAAATCTAAAATAAATGCCAATCCCTAGCACTAGCACCAAAAACTTGATCGGTTTTTAGCAAGTGTACTAGATCAGCTAAGTAATATAGGAAAATAAGATTAAGACCCTTAATTATCGTACCCTAAAAATTGTGTATTTCAGATTTTATAATGAGGAATGTGTGAAAGAATTCCCAAGTTTTAGAATGATGAAGAATTAACTAAATCAAAAGCAATAACTGAACAAATAGAGTAATGAAACTAAAGCAAGTAATCATAAACTTAAAGCAAAACAAGATATAAAAAGAAATAGTAAAATTCAAAATTAAAAGGCACTTCTAATAAAGGAACTATTCACCTCAACTTCTATTATAATGACTCAATTAAAAATAACACAAGTGATTGTGGAAAAATAATTCAAAACTAAGATATCTTATTCAGAATATCATTCTAAGTACTAAATCCTCATATTATGAACAATCTAATACTTAGCATAAATGTCCAGTTTATAAATTTCTATACTTTCATTAAGCCCTCTTTTGAGAGATCCAACTCCAACCTATTCCTAATTCAACATTCTTAGTCTTAATTTTACTCTTTACTAACACATTATTGTCTTAATCTCAGAACATAATCATGCATCAATATAAGTAAATTAAATCAAGAACATGCAAATCATAAGTCATAGATTAAATTGACGGTTAACAATTTATTCAATAAATCAAACATCAACTCAACATAACTTAAATAAGAATTAGGTCAAGAATTAATAAATAACACACTTGCATTGAAAATTAAGCTCAAATTAAAGTCATTAAAATCAAAGAATGAGGGTTTAAGTTTCCCTTACCAAAAGTAAAGAAAACTACTCACTATTCATCTTAAAAACAACTGAAAAACTGAAAGAAAAGATTACAAAACACATAAATTCTTTAGCTTCTCTTGATGTCTTCATAGAATATTCAAAGTTGCAACTTCAAACCCTACGTAAATTTCACTCTTGAAAACTAGGTCTAAAACACTTCATAAAATTCGTCTCTCCCTAAATTCTGGTATTTTTGTTGGCTTAAATACCATAGAGTGGAGAAATCAGCTGCTACTTAACCTCCTATTCTAGAAAAAGTTGGAGTTTTATCGTGGTTGAAACATTGTGCCTTGGTAGAGGGAAAAAAACTCCTTCATCGAGGTGATTTTCATCTCTGCCAATTTTTGCCTTGCCTTGATAGAGGGACAATTCCCCTCCACCAAGGAAGACTTCTCTATAGGCTAGCTCCTCATGTCCTTCTTAGTAGAGGAAAAATTCTCCTCCACCAAGGTACTTATTACTAGACTATACGTGATCTTTCTTCTTCTAAAAACCTAAGTTGAGCTAATTTTCTCCTTTCTTCAATGAACTTTCTTCCTTTTTCATTTAAGCCCCTAATAAACACCAAAATGAGATTAAGTCCACACAGTCTGAGACTTATAAAATTAACTATAAAATTAATTAAATTAAAACCAAAATAACATCCTAAACACCATAAAACACACTAATAATATAGATTATAATTCAAAGCTATCAAAAATCATTTTTTAACATCACCATAAAATTGATTTTTTAATATCAAATAATTTTTCTTAATATTTCAAGTGAATCCATATGTTCAGATAATTTTCTAAGTTCTCTAGCATTACTTTTAGGCCTAGAGGTAAAATTCACTAGTCTAAAGCCCAAAAATTTAAAGTTGTCTGAAAATTCATTTTTCACTTCCAAATATTAACTGAAATTATTTCTAGTTGTTTCGTGTGATTGAAATAATTTTCCAAGGTGTGTAAAATATTTTCAAGCCAATCAAAGTTTTATTAAACCCTATTACAATTCAAAAAAAAAATTTTACCATCCATTTTGAAAGCCTATCGGATCTCAATTTTATCTCAAATTATACCACTAGACTTGGTTTAATTTTTACTTTCTAATATTGAAAAAATATCTTTGTGGGTTTTGGATGGTACTATTCACCTCGGAATTATCTTGGTGTCACTATTCACAGCCTGAAAAATACTATTCATAAAAATTAAAATTTTGGATCATAACAATTATCCCCCATTAATAAAAATTTCGTTCTCGAAATTTATTCGCACTAAATAACCAAAAATACTATTATTTCATTGTACTTATTCCTTAGCTTTACAATAAAAGAGACATGTCACCTTACTTTTCTGAAACACTTCAATTATAAATGTCCTCATGGCATGTATATTTAATTATTCCACCTCACTATTTAACTTAACCTTCGATCTTAGGACCGCTTAAATCGTGCTCTGATACCACAAAATATGACACTCTTATACAATAATTATCATAATGTAATTTAAATGTTATTCTAGTATAATACTCAAACAAAATCCATTCCTACATATACATGCCACACATAAAACAAAAATTAATCTCCTTCATTGCACACTTTGTTCGTACCTAGCGCCTATCCCTTTGAGTTCCTGTTTACAACCTTCAGGAACCTTTGCACAGTAATGCACTAAGTATAAAATGTTTAGTGGTGGATATCTACCTAATAAATTTCACAAATAAGATTATCCTTCTAATTAAATTTCCATTCTAGCTCATTGTCTATTGTCAAAATAGATTTTTGCAAACAAATTTATTTGTTTCTTTATTTCTATACTTTTACCAACTTTAGTCATTTTCCCTTCCAAGTTAAATTTTCAAGTCTTTTATTAACCTTTATTTACTTTTTAGTGTCTTACCTATTTTTACTTATTCTTTACCAATTTACTTCCCACATTTATTTTCTTGGTTTTTCACTTTTTTTCCATTTCGGTTACCAATTTTTCATTTGCACGATTGATTCGTTAATCCTATTTCACTTTCTTGTATCAGACTATTAATCTATTATCAATATCTATCTGTAATCATTTTATTACCATAATATCATTTTCATATTATATCATATTCATTATCACCTATTTATTCCCAAGTTTCATGTCTAAATTATGATTTATTTGTATTCGTATAATTTTCTTAATCTTGGTTACATTACTTTAACTCACCGTTTATCAACTTGTTAGATCTTTATGATTAGATTATCACTATTATTCATAGTCGCATTATGCCCCTACTGGATGACTACTTGCTGTCTCATTATAATAAATTGATTTCTTCTTATACTCCTTCAACATTATATTTGTCATTATTATTTTAATTCGATTCAAATACCAAATTTTATGTTTATCCATTATGTGCATAATTTTTAGTTCAATTTAATATACAATTTACACTTAATTTGACACAAATCGATTTTATCCCGTTTACTCATTTAATATCTCCTAATTCAATTTAGTTTCTAATTTTACTCTTAATAATTTCTCAATTTCATTATTTATATCAACTAAATATTCTAATTACCATAATTTTGTATTTTCATACTAATTTCTCACAATTTTCACTATCATCCATAAGTTAGCGTGAAATTACATTTTTACCCCTAACAGTGACAAAATTACATTTATATCCCCATCTTTTACCAAAATTACATCTAAGACGTCCCATCTTTTGTTAAAATGACATCTATGTTTCACATCTTTTAGCAAAATGACATCCAGGTCTCCTTTTTTATCAAATTACCTTGATATTCCTAAAGTTCCATCGTTTGTCATAATTACCATTTTGTACGCAATTTCTTCTTTTTAGCATATTTATCATGCTTTTACTATTTTAATCCATAAACTATTTTTTTCTTTCATTCTAATCCTTAAATTTATTTTCCTTACCAAAATTACAATTTAGTCCTTATTTTCATAATTTTTTCTCTTATTTACAATTTAGCCCTTTCTTTACAAAATTTATTCCATAATTTCATTTTCACTATCTCTTAACCATTTTACACTTAAATTTAGATTTTTCCATAACTTTTTTATTTCTTAAATTATTATATTACCATTAACATGCTAATAATTTCTAATTTCCAATATAAAATTTAATTCTTATACACAATAAACCTTACAATATTCAAATCTTATTTTTAATCCTTATAATTTCTTTTAATTACATTTTGATCTTTCAAATATTTATGTATGCCTAAAATTTCTCTTTCATCCATAACTTTTAGTTTACTTCCACTGTAAAAAAATTAATTTTACCGATGGATTTTTACCAATGGAATTTAGCTTTTTATTGATGAAAAATATCTTTATCAATGGTTTTTTATTATTTTACCGATGAACGCATCCATCAATAAAATGCTCATAGGTAGCAATTTACCGGCAGAAAATTTTGTCAGTAAACATTACCAACTGATTTTACTAATAGAATTATAAATAATATTCTATCGGTTGATTTATTAAAAATCCATCAGATGTTTCATCACTTTAACCATCTATTGATAAGAATGCTTACGGGGAGGGGAATCCCCAACCCCAATGGGGACCCGCCCCAAATGGGGCGGGGATTCCCCAATTTTCCCCCCACGGGGGAAGGGACGAGGATTAAAAAATCCCCATGATGCATTTTGGGGCAGGGGCAGAGAATGGGGTATTTGCCCCGCGGGAATCCCCACCCCGATATGTTATTACTATCATATCCTTAGTTTTCTATTTATTTACCATTGTGCCATTGACTATAAATATCTCCTAATAAATCCTAACCTATTTTCCTACTTTTCTTCTCCTTTCGCAATCGCTCCTCTCTCTCTCTCTCTCCTCCGATCTTCCCCTGCTTAAACACTACTTCACTCCGATAGGTCATCATAATCTTCTCAAAGATCGGTGAGTTCAATCTCTATTTATGGTGCTTGATTTTGCTTCCTATTCATTTACATGTACCCTTTTTTCTTATCTTTAAATTTATAGCATTTTATCTTCTAATGGGCATTTCCCTTCATGGCTTTTTCTTCTTCTTCTTCTTCTTCTTCTTCTTCTTCTTTTTATTCTTCCTCTTAGGATTATGTTCCCACTGTGTTTGATAACTTCAGTGCCAATGTTATAGTCAATGGCCAAACTATGAATCAGGGTCTCTAGGACAGTACTGGTACTCTTTCTATCTCTTATTCTTTATTTATCTGCTTAATTGTTTTTTCAGCATAACTATTGATATTTTAATTTGTTCTGCCTTTAGTCACTATTTTGTTATTTTATTTTACTCTCGTATCATATTACATGTGCTTATAGTTATATGGATGACAAGATTTGTTATGCCTTTAGTCACTTATAAAATTTGTTACTCTCGTATCATATTACATGTCGATCCTTCTCATAATTTTTTCACTTATATTAATACCCATTTGTTGTTTTCCATTGACAAATTTGTCTTCTTATGTTTTCTGCTTTTCAAGATCTAACTAAAATTATAAAACCATAGATCTGAGTTGTTTTCTTTAAAAAAAATAAAAAGAATAAAAAAATCAAATTGCTTAAATAGCTAATTTCATACAAAATGAATTTGTTCCTCTAATTTGTTTCTCTTCACTGTTGTTTCATTGATTTCAATTGCTTACTTCGATAGAATTGTGAACTACTTCTAGTAGCTTCTTTTAATATTCTAGTTTGAAGTTACGATTGGTGAAATTGCTGCTTTTTTTGTTTCTTTTTGTTGCTGATATAAGGGTTCTAAACTTATGGCAGTTTGTTTCCCCCTGATTAGGTGTTTGACATTTTGGTTCCCTTTATTTGCCTCTTCTTTGTGAACTATCTATGGGTTTTGTTGATTATTTGGATAATTAGAGGTAAAAGAAGTTAATTTTTTCCTTATTGCCTTGTTTGAGAGCTGTAATTGTGCTTTACATAATACTTTTTTTGCCGACTAAATGGGTGTCTAATTACTAATTGCATAGGATGATATTAGGGATGCCATGCCATGGCTTTGATAAGTTTGTTGATGTTTCTTATGATTTTGGGTTTGATATTTTCACTTGTTTGCTCTGGTTATGACTTTGTTCTTTTGATATTTTCTTATGCCATGGCCTTGATAAGTTTGTTGATGTTTCTTATGATTTTGGGTTTGATATTTTCACTTGTTTGCTCTGGTTATGATTTGTTGATGGTGTTGTGGCACTTCCCCAGTGTAGTGGGTTGCTATAACATTTAATAACATAGAGGATGGTAAAAATAAAATCCTCTTAATAATAAATAAAATATTTCCTCAAGGTAAAAAAAAATGAGGACATAAGTTGCTGCTTATTATTACAAATTGCATATATTTTGTCTCACTCTTTTTCATGCACACAAACATATGAACAACAGCACTAATCCAGGAAAATTGTTGAGCGGTTCAAGAAATGAATGTAGTATTTTTTTAGGAATACTAATGTGAAAAATAATTGGTTGCAGTGGAGTCCTATTTTTTAGGAAATTTAATTTATTTTTTCTGTCATGGAAGTAGTGGCTTAGATTAGTTGCTATTTTTCAGTTGTGTTAGCAGATTTTTAGCAAATCTATTATGGAATTCATGTATTTAAATTTGAAGTTGAAGTTCAATAAAATTGTAGACTTTCAAATTCAATTATTCTTCTTGCTTCTAATATTTGTTAGAATTAACACAAATTGCTGAGATCAAGTAAATAAATTGCACATATTATTACTGTATACACTACAAGAAAAATGTAATTTAGCAACAAAAAATTAGCAACAAAAATTGATATTTTTCGTTGCTAATAAAAAATAGCAACTGAAATTTTTGTTACTAATCCAGCAGTTTCTATTTTTTAGCAACAAAAAATGAATTCCGTTGCTAAATTCAACCAACTCATTTTCAGTGAATTGGTAATTTTTAGCAACAGAAATATCAATTCTGTTGCTAATTTTAGCAACGAAATTGATTTTTCAGTTGCTAGTTTTAGCAACGAAAAAGTCAATTTCGTTGCTAATTTTAGCAATCAAAAGTCAATTTTGTTTTTTTATAAGCTACAAACCCAACTTATTATTATTGACCCATATGTTAAATTAACAACATAACTTGGCATAAAAAAGCACTAAAAGTTTCTGTCAAAAAACACATATAATTCAATAGATTATAGATAAAATCAACAATTACCAATAATTTATCATCAGAAATATAGATAATAAAAACCCTAAATTAAATTAGAATTTGAGAAGAAATGAAGAAATCTAACATAAAGCCTAAATGGATTATTTTTACGGTACAGACTATTTTGGTCATAACTTTTGCTACAAGTGTTAGATTTCTTATTATAATATATTTTTGAAAAGTTCATTTCGAGATGGTCATTTTTAATTGAACAAAGCTTTTGTAACGGCATTTTTCGAGCCTAAAAAATGATGTTTAGGTTGTCATTTTTTAGTTTAAAATTTTTAGGATTTTTCAAGGACATTTTGGTCTTTTTTTGTTTTCACTCACATAAATTATTTTCTTTACCTAATTCAAGTGAAAAGAATTTATATCTTAATCACATAATTTATTAATAAATTTAAATATAATTATATATTATTTATTATTTTTAATTAAATCTATGAAAAATCCTAACCACCATCTTTTATATACCAAAACTATGGATAATTCCTTATCACAAAACATAATCTTTGGCAATACCCAATACGCATGAAGCCAAAATAGTGGAGTTAAGCTACAGCAAATCAAAACTAATACAAAACCATACTCGTAATTAGATTTCGTTGCTATTTTAGCAACAGAAATTATATTCTATTGCTAATTTTCGTTGCTCTATGTTGACGCTAAAATCGCCCTCCCTTTTTAGCAACGGAATACAACCATTTTATATTCCATTGTTAAATCCCTAAAAATTCACCCAATTTTTAGCAATGGAATTTATTTTTCATTGCTAAATAGCAACTGAATACCAATTTTGTTGCTATTTAGCAACAAAATTCTGTTGCTATTTTGATATTTTCTTATAGTGATAATTGAAAAACATAACTCCACTTTAAAATGCTCAACCTTGGCGCATTAAAATTTCCAAACTCAACTGAAAAAGTTGAACTGAATAATCAATTACATGATCTCTATTTAAGACAAAATTGTTATTAAAAATGTGAAGAAATTATCACAAGGAATCAAGGATCATGACAATTCATAATCCCAAGCATTGGTTAGTTATTTGCCATATGTTTTCTTGTCTCCATTAGTTATATTGTTTGATTGTAATCTGTTTTATTGCAGATCATGAAGGTATTGCAAATGTGCAGCAATCGCTTGGTTTAGGACAAAAAATAATTTAGTAGTTTTCATTTGATGTTGTAGTTTTGTATCTGAATCGTCATCTCCCCAAGAATTTGCTTGACATCATGCATGTTTTTTTATTTTTATTTGTATTTTTGTAAATCTGATTCTTTTTATTCTAGATTTATAATTTTCAGGTCTAAACTCATCATTATTATCATGTATATAATAACTCATCATTTTTTATGGGGGTTTGGGATCCCCGTGGGGGACGGAGGAAATTCCCTCCTCGATATTGGGAGTGGGGGCAGGGAATCCCTACCATTGGTGGGGCAGTGAATGGGGATGCATTCCCCGACCCTGCCCCATTATCACCCATATCTACCGATGGAATATTACATCGGTAAATTGTCGGTAAATTTACTAAATAAAAATTTTAATTTATTTTAGTATAAACAGTGACGAATTTTTCATCGGTAATTTTATCAGCAACAATATTTAATATTATCAACGATAAAATTTTTCCGTCGATAAAATAAAGTTATTCTATTCTATTTAATTTTTTATAATTTTTTGCAAAAATTATATATTTCCTATTTGCAAATCCCAAATTAAATAAAATAAATTCAATACAATAAATCTAAAATTTAAATTAAAGATATATATTATAATTCAAAATCATATATACATTCTAACTTCTATTTGATTATTGTATAAAAAATTTTCTAAAATTTTATTTGTACAAGTATTGTATAAGTTTCAATCCTAAAAAAAAGATCTAAAATTCTATTTGTACAAGTATTGTATAAAGGGGCCAAAATTAGATTGAACCTGCATTAAAGTGCACTAGCCGAATGGGTTTCCCAAGATAATATAAAAACCATTTTGCTGCTTCAACTCCCTCATCCAAGGTAGAGCTAGATCATTCCCACACTAATACATCATTTGTGACATCTTTTTGTTTTGTTAGTGGTATGTTAAGCACAACCATCCCTGGAGCCTTTATTACTATGAAAGAAAATGAATTTATGATGAGTTCTTGATGAAATTAAATAAGACAATGCTATAATATACTAATGAATATCATAAGAAGAATTTATGAGGATTTCTTCATCTTCTTCTTCTTCCTCTCTTAACAACGGAACAAAATCACAAAAACACCTACTAATACTTAAGAGATGTTAATAGGGCATAAAATTCTTTTGTAGCCCCTCCTTTTTTTGTTATTTCTTTTTTAGCAATAGATGTAATTTTATAACAGTCAATAATGCTAAAAAGATATTAACTAAAGCACTCACTATAAAAAAATTTCTCATGTTAGTCCCGAAAGGCCAACCTGGACTTCTTAACCACAACCACTCACACCCAACTTTATATGGTGAATTTTACAAGGGTAATGGACATCCCAAATTGCCACAACCACTCACACCTAACTTTAAAAGGTGAATATCAACAACCTACTCTCTGAAGTACAATTTGGAAAAAAATAAAAGGTAACCCAAAAAACAAATCATGTCAAATATTATAAAGGCACTAGTCATCCCAAATTGAAAACATACTATAATATTTTTCCAGTTCAATTCACATAATATAGAATGATGCTATTATTTATCCATACAAAAACTCTTTAATAACAACCATTCACATTAAGTGCGTCTAGTTTCTATTTCTAATAAAATAACAAAATCGCCAGTCCTATAAGTTTAAATTTGGAATAATATAATCAAAAGAATAATAGGTGACAAGAAAAAAAAATAAAAAGTAAAGTGGTTGAAGTATATGCCATAAACATCATCAAATCTATCAATAAAACTACTTTTCTAATAGAATATACTCATATATAGGGTCCAATGCAAACCAATTAGAATTTAACAGCAAAAAGTTAGACAATTCACAAAGAGTCAAGTAAACTAATTTTTTTAATTTTCACTTCATAAACTATTAAAAATAATTTTTTTGTTATTCAATCATCACTTGAAAAAAGATTAACCAAATTGATAATAACATTTTAATCAAAGTTTAGGCAGAAAATGTTAAAAGTTCCAAAGAGATAAAATCAAGTAGAATAAGGGATAATGCTAAGGCCATTCAAAATAATAATATAAAAATATAAAAAAAAGACACTTGTAAGGTAAGAATTGCCATACCATCTAAATTATAGATGACAAGTAAATAACAATATGATTTTTGCATTACATTGTTTATTTTAATATTTTTTGGATTACAAATTGAAGTTGATGCGCATATAACAATTAATATCTCACACACTAGGACAACAATCCATAGAGTACACTAACTTCATTCAAATATCTAAATAATAGAAATTAGAGATGATGATTAGAAAGCTAAAAAATAATTTTCCATCAAGGCTAAAGAGAGAAAGTTAAAGGAGAGAAATTTGACAACAAATGACAGTCAAACCCATAATAGAGAAGCATCAACTGACCTTTGGAGATTAATAAATTTAGTTTGGAGACTAATCTAAAAACAAAAATTGCCAAAAACAACATATGTTAACATGAAGTGAAAGCAGCATAAGAATTCTCTATAATAATTCTCTATTATTTATTTTTTTATTACGAAATAATTCTCTATAATATTTCAAGGGAATCTATATGTTTCGATAATTTTTTTGAGGTCTCTAGCATTACTTTTAAGCCTATAGGTAAAATTCACTAGTCCGAAATTCAAAAATTTAAAGTTGTCTGAAAATTTATTTTTCACTTCCGAATATTAATTAAGATTATTTCTAGTGGTTCTATGTGATTGGAATAATTTTTTAAGGTCATTAAAATATTTTCAATCAAGTCAAAGTTTAGTTAAACCTTATTACGGTTCAAAAAAAAATTTCACTGTCTATTTTTACTACAAGAAAATGTCAAAATAGCAACAAAAAAATAGCAACATAATAGATTTCGTTGCTAAATTAGCAATGGAATTAGTATTCCGTTGCTAAATTGCAACGAAAAAAAATTTTTTGTTGCAATTTTTTGTTGAAGTGTAAGGTTTTAGCAAAGGAGTAAAAAATGGTTGTCTTCTGTTGCTAAAAAAGGCGAGAACTAGTGGCATAAAAAATTAGCAATGAAATTTTGCAACGGATATTATATACGGTTGCTAAAAAGGGAAACAAGAGATGGTGGCAGTATTTTAAGGCAAAATTTAGAAACGGAATTCCTTTTTCGTTGCTAAATTAAACACCAGTGGTTGGCATTAAAAATTTGGAAAATATTTAGCAACGAAAATCATTTTTCATTGCTATTTTAGCAACAAAAATTTATTCCGCTGCTAATTTGAGAAAATAGCAATGGAATTTTGTTTCTGTTGCTAAATTAAGATCCTTCGAGAAAAAAATTTTGTCTTAAAATATAGCAATGGAATACTGATTCCCTTGCTAATTTGAGAAAATAGCAACGAAATTTCATTTCCATTGCTAAATTTAGATCCTTCGAGAAAAAATTTTTGTCTCAAAATATAGCAACGAAATACTGATTCCGTTGTTAAAATAGCAACGAAATTCATTTTTCGTTGCTATTTTAGCAATGAAAATTTATTCCATTGCTAATATGAGAAAATAGCAACGAAATTTCATTTCCATTGCTAAATTTAGATCCTTCGAGAAAAAAATTTTGTCTCAAAATATTGCAATGGAATAATGATTTCTTTGCTAAAATAGCAACGAAATTGATTTTTCGTTGCTATTTTAGCAACAAAAATTCATTCCGTTGCTAATTTAAGAAAATAGCAACGAAAATTGAATTCCATTGCTAAATTTAGATCCTTCGAGAAAAAATTGTGTCTCATAATATAACAACGGAATTCATTTTTCGTTGCTATTTTAGCAACGGAAATATATTTTGTTGCTAATTTGAGAAAATAGCAATGGAATTTTGTTTCCGTTGCTAAATTTAGATCTTTCGAGAAAAAAATTTTATCTCAAAATATAGCAACGAAATAATGATTTCGTTGCTAAGATAGCAACGGAATTGATTTTTTGTTGCTATTTTAGCAACGTAAATTCATTTCGTTGCTAATTTGAGAAAATAGCAAAGAAAATTGAATTTCATTGCTAAATTTAGATCATTCGAGAAAAAAATTTGACTCAAAATATATCAACGGAATAATGATTTTGATGCTCAAATAGCAATGGAATTCAATTTTCGTTGCTAAAATATATTCTATTGCTAATTTGAGAAAATAGCAACGAAATTTTGCTTCTGTTGCTAAATTTAGATCCTTCTAGAGAAAAATTTTGTCTCAAAATATAGCAACATAATTGATTTTTCATTGTTATTTTAGCAACGAAAATTCATTCCGTTGCTAATTTGAGAAAATAACAATGAAAATTGAATTCCATAGCTAAATTTAGATCATTCGAGAAAAAAATTGTCTCAAAATATAGCAACGAAATTTCGTTTGCATTGCTAAATTTAGATCATTTGAGAAAAAAAAATTTTCTCAAAATATAGCAACGAAATTGATTTTTCATTGCTGTTTTAGCATCGAAAATTGAATCCCGTTGCTAAATTTAGATCATTCGAGAATAAAATCTTGTCTCAAAATATAGAAATGGAAATTTATTCCGTTGCTAATTTGAAAAAATAGCAACGGAATTTCATTTCCGTTGCTAAATGTAGATCATTCGAGAAAAAAACTATGTCTCAAAATATAGCAATAAAAATTCATTTTGTTGCTAATTTGAGAAAATAGCAACGGAATTTCATTTGCCTTGCTAATTTGAGAAAATAAAAGCTACGATTTTCTTTCATTTTTCCATTTTTGTGCCTCAAGCCTCTTTCTCTCTCTCTCTCTCTCCATCAAGGCTACTATAAATCATCGATCTACTCTTTCTTCTCACTCTCCATCAAGGCTACTATAAATCGTCGTTCTACTTTTTTAATCTCATCTAAATGTACTTATTTTTCTCCCAATTTTCTTTTTGTTTGTTATTTTCTTTTTTCTTAATTTCCTTTCATTCAATAATATTATTTGTCTTTAATTTTCGTTTTTGGTTCTTTGTTGTTTATTTGGGATTTGGGTTATAATGAACTTTTTTTGTGGTTCTACTTTCTTTTTCCTCCTTTTATGGAAGTTGTCAGTCTTAGCTCTAGTTTTCTAGCTCAGGCCTTTCTCTGGTTGTTTTTTGTTAGGGGTCTGCTAGCTTTGCTTTCGTTTTTGGCTGAGATATAATATTAATATATGCAATGCAATAAATTGTGTT
The DNA here is from genome assembly GCA_037975025.1 of Excoecaria agallocha. Lineage (NCBI taxonomy): Eukaryota > Viridiplantae > Streptophyta > Magnoliopsida > Malpighiales > Euphorbiaceae > Excoecaria > Excoecaria agallocha. Next base: position 609,440 of record JBBPFJ010000049.1, read on the forward strand.
TTAAGATCTTGGATATTTTGTGTTTTAAGATCTTGATTCAATTTCTTTTAATTTTTGAGTTTGTTTCTAATTTTTGAAATTTATTATTCAATTTAGAGCTCTTTATCTCTTAAACATAGCTCAAATCTGAAGATTTTTGCTTATTAACTTATCAGGTGAAGTCTTCTTTTCTTCTTTTTATTTTCTAATGTGGTTTAGCTTTTCTTCTGAAATTGCATTTTATATGGTCAATCATGTAGGAAATAATAGCTTATCTACTTGACAAGTTTCTCTTATTTACTGTCCACTGCTCATTTTTGCTACACCAACAGACAACTATATATATATACATGTTGACATTGAAAAATTGAAAGAAATTTTGTAAATAATCAACAATATTTTAGTGATGGAAGAGCGACGAAAATTTCGTTGCATTTTTTTATAATATTGGCTGAATTTACCAACGGAATTGTGATTTTCGTTGCTGAAAATAGCGATGGAAATTATTTTTCATTGCTAAAAATAGCATAGGAAATTAATTTATGTTGCTATTTTGACCAATTCACCAAATATTACATTGGTTGGAATTAGCAACAGAATTCAAATTCTGTTGCTAAATTTAGCAACGAAAATCATTTCTGTTGCTAAAAATAGCAACTATGAAATTTACAACCAATTTTTCTATTGCTAATTTTAATTAGCAACGGAAAATCAACAATTTTCGTTGTTATTTCAGAATTTTCTTGTAGTGTTTTAGGGCGTATTTAACCTCAATTTCACCTTAAATTATACCACCCAACTCAGTTTAATTTGCACTTTCTAATAGTGAGGAAATACTTTTGAAAGTTCCAAGTGATACTACTTACCTCGGTATTATCTTGATGTCATTATTTATAGTCTAAAAGATACTATTTATGAAAATTAAAATTTTGGACTATAAGAATGCCACTAATATAGCATATTTGAATCTAAATTATTATTTAAAGGTATGCAATTGGTGATAGCCTCCAAAATATGATGAGGAAAATCAAAGCTAGAAGAGAAATACTCCAATCCCTATTTTCAAGAACAATATCATTGATTTTCCAATCAAGAATTCTTGAGAAATATCATTGTTAACAAAATTAATTAAAAGGGAAGTAGCCATCCATGTGTCAAACTAGAAAGAGCAATGGTTACCATCTCTAACTGCCTAACTAGAATTACTTCGAACACACTCCTAACTTTAATAACTTAACTACCACAAAAGAGCTCCATTCTACTTAATAAACACATGAAAGGGCTAATAAGGATTTACATTTTTATCTCCTAAAATATAAGCCCAAAGAGCATTTGCATGAAAAAGAATACATTAACTCATTTTGGCTATGAAAGCATCATTAAGAACATGTAATTTTTTTAATGGCCAAGCCCTATTCTTCTTCAAAAAATAAGTCACCTCTTAATTTAAGAGATGGATTATTTATCACCCAAATTGGAGCTACATATGAAATCTCTATAGAATTTTTCACTTAATCATAAATGCCAATGGGGTCACACAAGATTCAAGTGCACATATTGAAATAGACATAAATACCAAATTTGCCAATGTGATTCTGCCTGTTAAAGAGAGAAAACTAACTTTTTAAGAAATGAATCTCACATTTTCAATTTATTTTTTAAAAATTACATTACTTTAAATATAACAAAAGGCATATAAAAAGTGTCAAGCTCTCATTGAATAAAAGGACCACCAAAAAGTATTTTTGTTACACACAAATTAGGTAAGGTGTACATTGATCGGGTTCGAATTAAAACTGAACCAATCCAAAAAAACTCCCAACATTTGAAAAATGGATATCTAATATCCCCAAACTAACTTAATTAAGAATTAGGCCTCAAAACATATAACCTAAAATTTTTTCGAGCCTCAACTTGATAAACCCAAATTTTGAATTTCCATAATGAAAAAAAATGAATAGTATGAATATCATAAATCAACGGTTTGAATTTCATCATGCCCTATCTACCAAGCTTCACTTTCAAATCCTAATCATGAGATAATAATATAAAAAATTAAGAAACTTGGAAGCAAACAAAGATCAAAATTAGTTTCTTTGTATATAAACTTTTTGTTTGATTTGGAAAACTTGTGATGGTTTTGCAAGTTTTGAACCAACTACCAACTCAAAATAACTCGATATTGCTCTTTTTTTGGTGTTTTTTGTTCAAAAATAATAGACAACAATACATAATGTGTGTTATGGGAAAAATCTAAGAAGAAAAGTTAAAACATTAAAAAGATTATTTAAATATTCTTAAAAAGAAAAAAAGACTAAGCGAATGTTTTGATCTAGATTTATGGAGAGAAAGAAAAAATTAAAGGGAAAGGGAAGATTAAGACTAGTTTAGAATAAATGTTAAAAATGTAAGAAGGGAAAGTAAAAGAAAATAATAAAAAAGTGAAAGATAAAATCGATAATTTCGAGAATTTCACAAAAAGGGGAAATCCCTTAGTAGGAAAGAGGAACGAGTCGATATTGAGCTAGATGTAAGATGAACTATCGGATGGTAGGCTATGAACTTACAAGAAAGAGGCTTACCCAGTCAGACCGAGCATTAGCACTCCAATGCTTAATTTAGTAAGCTAGAGAGAATTACAAGAAGAGAAGAGAGAGAGAGAAAGAGAGAGAGAGAATCTATGTGTTGGGTTATGAAGTGAAACTGCTATTCATAGTGTGCTTAAAGGCTTGTATAGGATGCCTATCCTAGTGTTGATATAGGCTAGTAAGGAGGTGTCTGCTGGTGAGTAGAGATTTGATAAAGGCATGTGTTAGAGAACTTTAGTGCACCAGGACACATTTTGTTCAACCGGACAATCTTGGTCTGCGCATATCAGTTGACTAGCTTAGAAGGCCTAGGTGCCACTAGGCTCTCCCAAGGTCAAGCTTCCCTAATAGGCCCTAAAAGGGTTCGATTGGTTCATGTTGGTAGAAGCATAGGGCCTAATCTATCTTAACGCGGGTTTAATTTGAGCCATCTTTCACTAGGAGTGCTCAAACTTTCTACGCATACTTTAAAAGATGTTCCCATTTGTTTTTATTTAGGGAGTTGGCAATCTCGTGCTTTTAATTGATTTTTTCATCACTCCAACTGAGATTTAGGTACACTGACCAAGAAATCATTGGTCGCTAGTTAGTTAAGACAACTTATGTTTTAATACATCGATCAGAAAAGCATTGATTGGGAAATGATCATCAGTCAAGGTGATTGGGATTAAACACATCGATTGGAAATATCATTGATCAGGATAATTGAGATCATCAATTGAGTGACTGGGATTAAATACATCGATCATGAAAATAGGATCCTAAGTCGAAGAGACTGGGATTAAATACATCGATCATGAAAATAGGATCCTTAGTCAAAGAGACTAGGATTAAATACATCGATTGGGAATATCATCGATCGGAAAAATAGGACCCTCAGTTGAGGAGACTGGGACTATATGACACTCTAAAGTCAAACATAAATCTAAATATGGTAAACTTCTACTGGTATTATCGCATGGTTACTTAAGTTATTTACCCTTTTAATGACAATGATTAATTGTTTAACTTAGCATTTAAATTTCAAATTTATTTTATTGTCGATAGGTTACTATTCATTAGGTAAAAATTTAGATAGTATAACAACTATAAAATCATGCTACCCAAACTTGCAAATTATCAAAATAACAGTCCTAATAGACAACCTCCACCTTTAATACTCCAACAACAACACAACACTTCTAATATCAATCATAATCCATCATCACAACACACATCACATAACCATATTCCGAATGTCCATACTAACTCACATAACTATGTATTCACTATGTTTAATATCTATTACATATTACATAACAAATCCCAAAAGTATTAATACATAATACATAAGTTTGTACATCCCTAAAAGAAATCACATGTACATGTCATTCGTTCCTCCTTCACTTGGTCTTCAATTATCTATTCCTGCACGTAGTCAAACAAACCACATGTTAAGCAACAATATTGCCTAGCAGTGGATACACTATACAAATTTTCATTTACAAAACTATATTATACAGTATTACCATATTACCCTTTATTGTTGTTTATTACCATTTAACTTAGAATTTGTTCTCTTAATGTTTTAAATACCCAATTAGTCCTTTATTTTCTTATTCTTCTATTTTTATCACATATTCCTACTTAAGTGAAATATTACGATTTGGTCCCTAAACCTTCCTTTTCACACATATTACATTATTTTTTAGTAATTTTGGTTCTTTTTACTTCATTTGGCCTTTATTCCACTTTAAGCCTAAAATTTACATTTTAGTCCTTATACTTACTCACAAAGTGGAAAATTATAGTTTGGTCCCTAAAACTTTTTCGTAATTATGATTTTACCCTTATTTACTTATTTGACTATTTTAACTCCTTTAGCCACATTTTCAATGTAAATTTATGATTTTACCCTCATTTTCTCGTGTGATTACATTTTTGTCCCTTTTTGATCAATTAATTATATTGTTCGCTTTATTTGGTATCAAATCACATATATGACATCTTTTATACATAGTTTTCCATTTAGTCCTTATTTTCTTGCATAATTACATTTTTGCCTCCTAGTAGTGCCTAGTGGAAACCATCGAACCTGATATGCGGGACGATAACTCCAATGATGCCAAATGAGCTGGAGCGACCACTTGATGTGATCAACTACTCTAGAATGGATTGAGGTGACTACTTGATGTGACCAATACCTCAACTATTAATCTAGTATGTATAAGTCAACTGTCGATCATCTCATGGTGCTACTGTGGTATATATCCCTATGGCAAGCCATTATATCCTAAAATCCTAGATTAACTACTGTACACTAAAGGCTAATATTTTAATTATCTTATCTCACATTACTTCATTAATTTTTCTTAAGTTCCACATTATGCCATACTTCTTATTTGCCTATATCATGCACATTTAGGTTTAACATATAGGTATTCATCATAAACAAGTGAAATATCATGTAAATATAACACAATCATGTCATTTCCTTATAGTACAATATTCAGCCACCATATGTTCGCATGCACATTTTATGTTTTCTCATGTGTTATTATTCCTTACATGTTCCCATCATCATTTTAAGCCTTTTTATGGTGATACATACTCAAATTACACTAATAGCCATTTAGTATATAATTAAACATCATTATTTACATTTGCATTACATTATGCCTAAATCAAATTTGGAGTTCTAATCAATCCTACTAAATTTATTCATCATTATAACATTCATTTTAAGCTAAATTTTCAATTAATTATCAATTTATCACATAGTACTTTTGTGTAACCCATTCGGCCACCTTAAATTCATCTACATTTTTTATTGTTTTCTTCCTTAATTCTTAGTCATTATATGTTACTACTTCATTTTATTAGCATGTCAAATTATTTCACACTTATACCTAAGTTATTATAGTTATATAATGTACATTTAAGCAAGAATTCAAGGAATTATATGAAATTCAGTGTAGAATTGTATCCATTAACCTCAAATAGCTTAAAAATCACCTATTCTTTCTTTCTCGTTACCTTTCCCCTCTTTGGTCTCTCCTTCTCCTTGGTTTCTACCTTTAAGTTGAATTAAAGGAAGGAGAATTTGTGAATCTATGCCATGAATTTCAACACATAAATGCTACTAAATAAATATGCTAATTATGCTCTACAAATCTATACCAAAACCCCTAATTAATTCTAACAAAAACTTAAGAATTTACCTATTTAGTTTAATTTTCTCCCACTGGAAATCCTCACTTTCCAAGCTTCCTTTTGCTCCAGTCTAATTTCTATGATAAAGAGGATGTTCTCTAGTGTATGTTGATGAAATGTGGGCTTAAGATTTGATAGAAATTGAGAGAAGTTTAGAGAAAATGGTGGAATTGGAGGAAAAGTGGTGGTTCGATTTTCCAAAGGAAGAAGGGGCAAATTTTTTAAAGTTTGGAGAGGCTTATAGAGAATTCTCTACCTTTATATTTTGTCTTTTAGTGTACCAAATGAATGGCCAAGATTGATCATTTACTATTTGATCTAATGTCTTATTTTTAAGCCACTTGTCATCACCACATTGATCCTTACACTTACTCATACCCAATTTATGTATGCAACTAGTTATAACCCAATTTTTTTTATGACATTTATACCTTTGAACAAATTAAAAATGACATTTAACCCCAGTAACTAAATTAATCTCTATTTTTCACCATTTTGGGATTTCGATGTTCCCCTCATCAGAATTCCCTAATATTTTGACAAGAGTGCAAAAACATATGTAGAAATTTTTTTTTAAAATTTTAGGTCATTCCAACATCATTTCAATATACTTCCATCTCTGGAGGCAAAATTGGCTAATCCAAAACTCGAAAATCCAAAACTGTTAGCAAAATTATTTTTTACTTCCAAACAATTATTTAGAATATTTATAATGGGTATATGCAATAGGAATAATTTTTGGAGGTATATAGAATATTTTAAAATATGGTCAAACTTATGGTCAATCCAAGTAACGGTACCAAAAAAATTCTTCACTGTCTATTTTTGGAACCTATCTAAGTTACATTTCTTCTTAAATTATACCATTGGACACCATTTAATAAATATTATATCATCTAATAATTAAATATCAAACTTCCCGATAGGTCACCCATCCCAGGATTTTCCTGGCTCATACATGTTCAACACTTGAGTTCCTATGAAATTTACTATACTAATGCTAATATAATCATACCAAATACCATTCTAATATTATTGTTCATGGTCAAAAAAGTACTATTCATACCAGATAAAATTTTAAGGCTTTACAGATTAAATATGTTGATCGAAAAAATTATCAATCAGAAAATTAGGGTCCTTAGTCGAGGAGACTGGATTGAATATGTCAATCAAAAAAATCATCGATCATAAATTAGGATCCTAAGTCGAGGATATTGGGATTAAATACATTGATCAGGAAAATCATTGATCGGGGAAATTAGGATCCTTAGTTAAGAAGACCAGGATTAAATACATCTATCGAAAAAATCATCGATCAAGAAATTAGGATCCTCAGTCGAGGAGACAAGAACTAAATACGTCGATCAACAAAATCATCGATAAAAAAAATAAGATCCTCAGTCGAGGAGATTGGGATTAAATACGTTGATTCGAAAATTGAGATCCTCAATCGAGGTGACCGGGATTAAATATGTTGATTAGGAAAATCATTGATTGGGAAATTAGGATCCTCAGTTGAGGAGATTGGGATTAAATACGTTAATCAAGAAAATCATCGATTGAGAAATTAAGATCTGTAATCAAGGAGACTGGAATTAAATATGTCGATAAAAAAAATCATCAATTGGGAAATTAGGATCCTTAGTTGAAAAGATTGGGACTAAATACATCGATCATGAAAATTATCGATTGGGATAAATGAGATCATCAGTCGACCTTTCCTTTTATTTTAAGCTTTGCATTTTCATTTCGGCTCTTTATTTTCTATGAATAATTTGCTTATTGCGAATGTAGATAATAAGCTTTAAGTCATTTTCTAACCTTAGGCAATGCTTTTCTCCAAGAGGATTTTGAAGTCCTTTTCTTTAGTTTTTCTTTGTTCATGTTTTTGGTGTCAGGCCAATTTGTGCGAGTTTGGTGGACAGTTGCTGCTATGGTAAAAATCTACTTGGCTCAAGATGTAGGAATGCTTATGAATGGTTTTTCTCGTGTGATAGGCTCCTGATATCCATTCTTGACTCTGCAAAAAAAATATATTAATTATGTAAGGAGGAGCGATCTTACCTTAGGGTGTTGGCTTTTTTATCTTTTGGGTCTTTTAAGCATGTTCTGTGCTTTTTTGATGAAGGTGAGATACACTTTTGATGCCTTATCTGCTATTTTGGTTTAGGTGTGTTTTGGCAATGTGGTGATCATATCTTTTAATGTTTAACATCCTTTGCATCTCAACAACTAGTCGCGACTTTCACCATTTCCTTCTAGGCTGTTGGACTTATTTGTTTCACAATGCCATGATTTCCTTGGTGCAATTACTAAGAGTTGGCTTTTCGGCCATTATTTTCAGACGAGAGCCTTCTTCCATTGAAGATGACTTTGAGGGTGATGAACGGGGTCATTTTACAAATCGAGAGAATTATTGAAACATATATAAAGTGGGTTGTAGTCTGTAAATAAATTGTATTCTCTGATCGAAAAAACATCTAATAGGAGTATATAACACTTTTCTTTCTCTGTTTGGCTTGTCTGAACTAGTGGATTAAGCCATTAAATGCAAGTGTTGGATGTATGGCTCTTTCGATCGAAAAAGATCAGTCTAGATCTTGATGGGTGATCTTTCTCCTTTTGCTCACTGATCGCTTGGCTTGACTAATATTAATGTGTTACTCAGATAATTAATTGTGGCTGTTGAATTACCGCCTTTTGGTCACGTCACTTAGGAGTGAGTACTGAGTAATTACTCCTTTAATTTTTCCACTTCATTTTTATTGTAGCAATTCATTTTTTAACTCTTCATTTATTAGGATTGTCATATGGCTTGTCACGAGTGGTTCTTTATGAGGTGGTTTTAGAGAGGTCTCTATAAATAGGCATGCTTTTTATGTTGTTTGTGGACTTTTGCTCTTCTTCTTTCTTCTCCTTTTTCTTCTTATTCATAGAGCCACCTAATCGTTCTTCAATTTTTCTTGCTTCTTTAAGTTTCCATTTAAGGAAGACGAATGAATTGCTAGGTTATTTTCTAGCATTGTATGATCTGCCATAGTAGGTCATATAACCTTCAACCTTCTCGCCTCTTCTAGCTTTCAATTTTTAACTCTCTTAAGGCCATGGTAGGGAATGCAAGTCTATACTCCCTTCTCCATTTGCTTGGTTCTGATGTGCTGGAAGAGGAAGATGAAGAGGAAGAGTGTACCATTGCATGGGATTGATAAGAAGTGGCCTTGTAGCAGCGAATTGTAGATGTAGGATTGTGATTTCTTTTTGTGAAAATTCTACTTTTGATGTATCTTTGTATTTTGGAGATTTTTAATGAAATTCCTAATTTCTAATTTTTGATTTTGTCATCTTCGTCTTGCTTTTCTTTTGTTGAGTAGATACTTTAGCTATTGCTTCCTATCAAATGATTTATGATGTCGCGTGTATTTGATCAAATAGCCACGATAGTGATTGTTTCGAACAAATATAAGAAATGTCTTAAGGCAGTAGTTTGTAGGAATGATATTCCTAAGCTAAAAATCTAATTAGGAAATCATCGATCAGTATAATTTACTTAAAAAAAAAGATAAGTGTTACTTAATCATAGATGATTGAAATATAATTTGAACTTCAGTTTTGTTCATCGATCATTTGATCAGGATTATGCTAATTTTTCTTCTAATCGAAATTATTATTTAAGATCGGGATGTATGCCGATTGAATTGAAATTATATTTTTATAGATGTATCGTATGTCATCCTTTGGCTGGGATCTGCCAGTTGTTCCACTTTGGAATCTATCTTTGATTAGGAATTCATCAATTAAGGATAACTGACTTGTCAACCTTTAGATGGGATTGATCATCTTCACTAGCTCTCCCATGGCTTGTTGCATATAATCAAAATTCCATAAGCTCCATCTAGATTTGGATGTTAAGGAGGGTATGACTGCACAATGTCTTGAAGGAAAGACATTTTGTTTTCCTTCAGACTTGGTATATGTTATTTTGTTTTTCTTCAAAGTTGAATTTTCTTTTTCTCCAATTCGACTTCCTCTGACTGGAGAGGTTTATTTGATTGATCGCAGAAGGAAGTTTAGAGGTGCTAAAATCTCTGCTTAACTGGATTTTTTCCTTTATACCTTGGCCAATTGTATTTTCTCCTTTGGGTTTCTCTTCCATGCGTCGATCCTTGCCAAGCTTAGGAGTCGATTGTCCCACAAGGTAGAGATATCAGCACTCAAAGCTCAGGTGGAGTACCCTTCTAGTTGATCTATTCGTGCATGAGAAAAAGAGAAATGGATCTCTCACTTTTTCTTAAGTATTCACGTGCCAATGCATGGCACCTCAAGGGGGAATTTTTCGTCCTCCTTTAGTCTAAGCACGGCTCATTTCATTTTCCTTCAGCCTTGGATTTTTTCCTTGTGTTTTGGGAAATTTCCATGAATCATTTACTCTTGATAATGTAAAACGGCAATTAGAGTCGACCAAATGCTTGCAAGATTCGAACCATTGGTGAATGAATTTTGACATGTTTTGGCCGCATTTGGATTGAACAACTCAACTTTGTATGTCGACTTTCAACGAAATTACCAAATGATAATTTCAAAAATTTCACAAAAAAGGGAAATCACTTAGTAGGAAAGAGGAATGAGTCGATATAGAGCGAGATGTGGGATGTTCGATCGGATGATAGGCTATGAACTTGCAAGAAAGAGGCTAGCCTGATCAGACCGGACGTTAGTACTTTAATGCTTTGGTTAGTAAGTTGGAGAGAATTACAGAAAGAGGAGAGAGAGAGATAGAGAGAATCTGAGTGTTGAGTTATAAAGTGAACCTGCTATTTATAGTGTGCTTAGAGGCTTGCATAGAAAACATATCTTAGTGTTGATGTAGGCTGGTAAGGAGACGACTGCTGGCAGACAGCGATTTGATAGAGACATATGTTAGAGAACTTTAATGCATCAGGATGTATCTTGTCCAACCGAATAATCTTGGTCCGCACACCTCAATTGACTGGCCTAGAATGCTTGGGCACCACTGGGCTCTCCCAAGGTTGAACTTTCCTGATAGGCTCTGAAAGGATTGAGCTTAATTTAAAATATTGAGCATTATCAAGAATTAAAAAAAATATATATATCTCCATAAAAAGCTGAAAGGATGGAAAAGAGGAGTAAGTTAGTACATACATATAAATGCACACGTCTATTTGATCCCTCGATTTAAATATACATCTGTATCATATATCCATGGGAGGGATTTTAGCAAAATGGACAACCACTTTAAATATTTATATACATGGTATCAGTCGGATTGGATTTTTTAAGATTTTCATCCAATCCTACTCCAACCTGGAAAATGCCAGTTGGGGTTTTGCACCACCCTAAATTTAGGGGTCAGAATTAAATACACATGCGGCACATTAAAATTTATACCGTGATGATATTTTTACTGGACAAGGTAATAAAATATAATTCAAGACAAATATCACATCTTGCTTACAAATTACCAAAAATATCAACCCACAATTACAGATTGCGCTCCTCCATTTTTTTAGCGACCAAGTGAAGGGCCTATCTATACTAACAAGAATTTTACGAGAAAGACAGCAGAATTAGAGACTGCGAGAGCTTTGCTGGGATGTGGTAATGAATCCATAAAAGGCAACCATGGAAGCTTTCTACCCCTCGTTCTCTACCACCATCACCTTAATTTCTAGCAAACATCCAATTCATTCTTCAATTTCGAATATCAAAATCCATAACACTTTAAAACAGCAACAACAAATACACTCAACTCTCTCCGTTCTCTTCTGAAGCTTCGGTTTTTTCTTGTTTCTCCTTAGCAACCAGAAGAAAGGCGACACCTTTAGCTTCTCTTTCTCTTTCTTCCATTAAAGCTGAAACTTGCCATTGGATGGTTCTCATAGAGAATCCTCCACCAGGAGTTAATTCCAAGCCAGAAATCATTGACTTCTATGTCCAGACTCTACAAAGGGTTTTGAGCAGGTGGGTGTGTTTGAATTCTTGGTCACTTTTGACTTGGCGGATTTAAAGTTCTTAACTTTCTGATTTCGAGTAGTGAAAAGGATGCTCAAATGTCTATATATGATGCTTCTTGTGGTACCCATTTCGGTTTTTGCTGCGAGATTGATGAAGAAGCCTCCCGTGAACTTAGCAGTAAGTTCTCTTTTCTTTTGTTTACTTTTGTTGTTAATGGTTGATGAAATTGTTGCGCATTTATGTTCTATAGGATTACCTGGGGTTTTATCGGTCAGGCCTGACCCACATTACAATTCTGAGAAAAAAGATTATAGTTCAACTGTTAATTTGGGTAATCAATCAAACCCCCATATTGGGAATATGTTGTTTCCTTTGGGGAGTACCAAGCACTGGATAGTTAGAATGGATAAACCAGGAGTTGGAGTTGTTACAAAGGCGCAAATGGTTGATTACTATGCTGAAATACTAACCAAGGTTTTGGAGAAGTAAGTGCTACTATTTGAACAATAATGTAATCTATTTTCCTGTTACCAATTTGTCCCTTAATTCTGTAAGTGGAAAATTGATCTTGTTTTCTATTTTTACATGCATTTAGTGAGAAGGATGCACAAATTTGTATATACCATGTTTCTTGGCAATCCAATTTTGGCTTCTGTTGTGAACTTGATGAGGAGTCTGCGAGAGAACTAGCTGGTCAGTTTACTTTGTCTAGATCAATGCTTTGTGTTAGATGGTTTATGCAGGCTAAGAAAAAGTGCTTCCTTGTTTTTTAAGGTGTCCCAGGGGTTTTATCTGTTCAGCCAGATGTAAATCTTGAGTCACAAAATAAAGATTATGGAGGTAACTACCTTTGAATATGGTTACCTCTTTATTTTCTTGCTTGATCTCATTAATTACAGTAAAAAGTGAATAGCTAGAATTTCTATAGTTTTTCTTCTTGTTGTTGCCAATTATTATTCCTGCAATAGTATAAAGCAGCAATATTGCATATGTTACCTTTCATTGAATTATTGTCATAATAAAATTATTGTTAAAATTATGTGTATGGTCTGGATAATGAACTTGTATGAGTTGCTGGTACTACCTATAGCAATTAGTAGGAGGCACTATAGGGAAAACTACAATCTTTATGATTTTAAAACAGCCAGTTCTAGTAGATGATTGTGGAGTTACTAACAAAGATTGATTTTATCATTGGTCTATTTATGTACTGTATGCGGTAATGCGGTTACTTATGGAGATTTATCATTTACATGGAAAATATAAATTTGGAGAGGTACAATCAAACTTAAAATATGTAACTGTTGGGACAAGTGCATGGGGCTACATATGTATTAGGCCTTTCTATTTACATATGTGAATTAACCACAAATTTGAATCCCCCTTAACATTAATTTGAAAACTCTGGGCGCCAGCAAAGGAAAATCTATAACAAGTTTTTATGCTTGGAATATTTGCTTTCTATATTTGGAACCCATTAAATTAGTCCGCAAGTATATCCTCTAGGACCATTCTATTGCTTCATGCATTGAGAAATGAATGTATTGAAGAAAAATACTGTATAATAGAGGACTTTAACTATAAATCCATAGATTTTAATTTAGGAAATGTTATAATGAAAGTTGAATAATTGATCAGTTCAAGAAAAGTTGAATATTTGATCTGATGGTTTAACCACCTCTTCATCTTTGAATCTTATAGGATCAGCCTAAAGTTACTAGACAGCATATTTTGAAAGTCAAGCTCTTATATGTAAAGGATTATTTCATCAATACAGAAAGGATAAACCAGGAACTTTTTCATTGTGACTACCAAAAATTATAAATTGTAAGGAAAGGTCTTGCCAACCTACTGAAAACTTACTATTCCTTTTTTCTTTTTCTTTTTCTTCTTCTTCTTCTTTCTTTTTTTCCCCCTTGTCTATAGATGCTTTATTTTAAGATTGTCAAAAGATTTATTCTTTCTGATGTTTTAGCTAAAATTTCCATTTCGCCTCCTCCCCATCCAACCTTCCTCTTGTTGTGCTTCTTTCACATGCATGCTTTCTTACTTGCTTCCACATGGATCCTAGACGATGACATTAGCCCTCTAGATTTTTTATTTTTATTATTTATTTTAATGATGAAAGTGCAAGGTTGATATTTTGAAAACTGAAATTAATTTCACAATCCTCTTTTGCACATAAAAACACATATATAACTATTTCAACCTCTTAAGAAAGATGATCACTATTTTATGGTCACTATAAGTTTTTTCTCCCTAAAGTTTACAATCGTTTAATTTTCCTGGTGATAATATCGAAAATTCTGCAGATCAGTCAGATTTCTCAGAAGTAAGTCAAGTAACTCCTGTGAAGACAAAGAAACTATTTGTAACTGGTAGGTTTTATCTTCAACAGATTTTGAGCATTGTTTTTGTTGAACTTGTGCTTGCATTTTATTTTGTTATAACATTTATGTGCAAGTGACAAAGTTTTCTTCTTGTAGAAAGTTTTCATGTTGCAACCTAGGTTTATGGATAGTGCACAGAAGCCAAAATCAAAATGGAAAACCAATTTTGTGGAAGTAACATCATAAGTACCTGACTATGATGAAAAACATAACCTGTCTTTTCTTTTATGCTATATAGTCAAATTGTAACAAATTACAGTTTTATCTTAATAAGTAATATTTCAGTTGTTTATTCAAGTGATGGATTTTTATGATTTGAATATTTATATGCTTTTACAAACTTAATGTTAATATATACATATAAAATCAAGTTGGGATCATTTTAGTTTGTAGTAAGAAGTTACAAATTAATCATTTGCCTTGTACGTCCTAGATGAGGAATCTATTTTTGCATGATCATGTTAAAGATATGTAACTTTTTTTTATATAGTTTTAGACTTTATGATGGGTTAGTTTATTGTGTTCATATGTAGCTGCAGAGAGTGACCTCTTTTCTTTTTCTTTCTTCTTCTTCTTCTTCTTTTTTTTTTTTTTTTGGCCCCTTCTCTTTCTCTTCTATGGGGGTTTAGTTTTGTGTATGATATAGTTAAACTTTTCCTAGTAAAGAGATGTATAATATTAAAAAAAAAAAATAGAATGGGATGATTTTTTTTTTTCTTTTGGGTGTGTGTTGTTTTTAAGCTTTTAGAAGAACATTTGGAAAGAAATGAGACACCAATTATTTTTTTCAACTATGAATTCTAATTATTAATCTGCGAAGTGCAGTTTGTTATGCAATACATTTTATTACTACTATCAGATTTTTTTATTTTGTTATCAAGTGGTGATAAGTGCTTGGGATATTTGTAATAGGTCTGTCATTCTATACTTCTGAAAAGACCTTATGTGCAGCATTTGAGCGGTTTGGCGAGCTTGTTGAAGGTACTTTCTGCAGCCAACATTATTATGTGCATTCACATTATAATGATTTTGCTGAAACTACTAAGTGTTTCTCTTAACAGTTAAAATAATAATGGACAAGATCTCTAAAAGGTCAAAGGGTTATGCGTTTATAGAATACACAACAGAGGAAGCTGCTAGGGCAGCACTTAAGGAGATGAATGGCAAGGTAGGTTTGGACAGCACACAGTCCTTGATTTTTGTTCATCTGTGATTTATCTCCTAGCATGCTGAGTTTCACTCTTTATTGCTTCTGGATCATGGGCTTATAAGCTAATAATGCTCTGTCATAAAATAATTTATTTATTTATTTTTTAAAATACTTCAAACTTTTAATATATTATTACTAAAGATACTTAAGTTAGAAAATTATAAATCTGGCGCCGCTGATATAGAAAAATTGATGCTGAATTCATGGAAAAAAAATTTATTTTACAAAAAATATCATAACTTTTAAAATATTACTATTAAAGATACTTAAGCCAGAAAATCACGAATTTGGCGCCTAACATGAAAAAATTGATGCCGAATAGATGAAAACTAAAGTGACTTAAGTTGTAATATTTCAAAAGTTGATGTACTTTGTGGGACAATTTATTTCTGTGATGGAGTTGTTATTAACGTGCAAATTTAAAAACCATGGATGAAAGTCAGCCATCAATTCTATTTTCAGATTATTAATGGATGGATGATAGTTGATGTTGCAAAGAGCAACCCTCCAAAATACAGCAGGGGTCATCCCCAAATGACAGCCTAATATGATAGAAAGTGAGAGTTTGAAGTGGATTAACCTTCAAACAACCTAAGATATTCACTATTCGTTTGGTAACAAGGAGTCTGAGTGAGAGTTCCAGCATGAGGCATCATAGTCCTACGGGTACCGCGAAGTTAAATTTTATTGCTATTATTTCATTAAGCGTGCTGGCCAATTGTAGTGAAGCATAATGTATATTGTAAATTGAAGCTTTATTTTTGTCTCAGGTTTTGCTAGATTTACCTTTTTAAATTGAACTTGCACATTGTTTTGCCATTCGGGCTCCCTAACTTGTACCATATAGCAGACGTGGCCTAGAAAATGTTGAAAGGTCGTAAGTGCACTGCCATTAAAGTTCCATCCTCCTTAATCATTGTCTGGTATGTTAAATTTCCTTCGTCTCTTGCCCGTCACACTCTTTCATTGGTGAGTGAGATACAAGTTCTCATGTCACTTAATCATTTTTCAGCAACAATAGGTGTTTAAAATATGTGTTTTTTAGAAATTGTGGTGTTTGTCTGAAGCAAGTTAAAGTTTGGGGGGTTGGAATAATAAAATGTTGCAAGTTGAGTTTTCTTTTTGCCTATTAAGCCTTTTAAATTCACATCTTATAGAATGAAGCATTTCTTTTCTCAAGAATCCAAGATTTCCCATGATCAATTTGATCATTTTACAGTTGATAGTTCTTTGTAATTTCAACCCAATAAGAAAGTTCCTGGTTATGTTAATCTTATGGTAAAAAGCTTCTGCCTTCTGGGTTGGATTGATATTTACTGGTTCAGATGTAAATAGGTCGTGAAGTTATGGGAAGAATTTAAATGCAACTACGATTATCGGTACCCATATAGCATTCTTTGGTGCTGATATGCCAGAAAAAGCAAGAAATTAACGGTGTTTATAATTGAGAAATAATGACTACAAGTGTAGGTACTGGTGTACTCAATTCTGAATTTTCAAAATCACTTCGAAGGCAAGTCAATAATATCAAATAAAAAAAGAAAAAAAATGCAAAAATAAGAAATTGTATTAGTCACCTGTCCTCTTAATGTATAAACTATTATAAAAACGGATACACTTATTAATTATTGGGGTATTTTAAAAAAAAAACAAGAAGAAATTATAAGGGCGGACAAAAAAAACTGAAAATCATTAAATTGGCGGTTAGAATTGAATTCAAACCAGTTTATATGGTTAATCAACCTGATTTGATGTGAATGCAAACTTTAATTTTTTAAAAATCATGGTTAATGAATTTGAATTTAAACATGTTCGGTTAAATAGTTGGTTAACGATTTACTTATATGTAAGTTTTCATATATATATATATATATATATATATATATATATATATATATATATATATGTTAGTGATATGCCCTATGACTCATATGTAATAGGGATATTTTTCCGTATATCAATTCATTTATGAGTACTTATGTTTCTTGCGTTTGTTTACCTATATTTTAAACTATCTAATGAAGTCCTTGGTATATATAAATGTAGCATAAAGACAATCATGGAGAGTTCATGATAATGAGATGTCTATCATATGCAATTGTGTCAATGCCTATAATAATCTCTAGTCATAGTATTAACAACACAAAACATTGTTAATACAGATAGATAAGCACCTATCATACTTTTTGACAAGGTGGCTCAAGTAGTAGTTTTTATAAGTTTCGAGCATTGAGATGCTTAGAATTAACATGTGGATATTAGATGAATAAGTATACTGGAGACCTATCATAAGAAACTTTACATGGATGAATGATCCATGTCTATGAAGTTTCTAATCATATTAGTAGTGCAAGTATCTTTAGTTTTGAGATAACCAATGTATCTTAAGTAGTAAGCGATTTGCTTTGACTCTATTACTTTTACCCTCATCATGGGATAAGCATAGTTTGGAGATTAGGTATAACATGATCTACTTGAAGATAGTTGGGTTTACCACTCTTGATTAATAATGGAAAGTTTATCTCACACGTCTTGTTAAGTTTCGTTATTTAAAATCTCTAGTCAGAGTGGAATGCAAGAGTAAACAAGATTCACAAAGGTCATTTAAGGAATAAGAAAATGGTTACTAGATGTAACATATTTTGGGTTCAATCAGACGAACTTGATTAAACTTTGAGTTGACATAAATCTATGCTCAAATTCAAATGAGATAAAATAATGGTAAAAAGAGTAATTGCATTGTAATTATATATGGAAGGGTAAAATCAAGCCATTGACTTTCTATCACTTGGATAATCATCGTGTTTTCTTAAAAGCATTTGATAACTTGTACTTTGATATATATAAATGTCAATTAAGAATTGGCATATTGATTTAAAAGAGATTAAATCAAGTAATCCTAGTTGAACTAGGATTCCTAGTTATATGTTGTACTATCAAACTACATAGAAAATTCAAAGGGTCATTCACCTACAGTAAAATACAAAATCTATTATGATATGAGATATCATAATATTAAGGATTGGCATATTGATTTAAAAAATATTAAATCAAGTAATCCTAGTTGAATTATGATTCCTGGTTACATGTTGTACTATCAAACTACATAGAAAATCCAAGAGATCACACACTTATAGTAAAATACATAGTATATTATGATATGAAATGTCATAATAAGAGTTTGAAATGAAAGAGAAAAAAATTTAAACTGAAATGCCTAAGTATGATGAGCAAAGAGATTTTCTCTCCATGTGTGCACATAAAATATGTGCATTGGCTCTAAAGGCTTGAATTGGGCCTCTTAAGGCCCAATTAGCATGCGACATGTTATATAAGAGATATAATAGTCATGTGCATATTTGATGGGATAGTATAATACACGTATGGACTAAAGAAGCTAAAGGCTTACGCATAGGTCACTCAAAGGCCTATGCGTATAGAGTTCTTGGGGTTCCTTATTTTGCCGTATAGCCCATCCGAATTCTACATGGACTAAGCCTTTTTAGGAGCTAATCCTAATTATATTAGGGCTATGAGAATCATACATATAAAAGCCTAATTAAAAAGGAATAGGGGATTGATCCTACTTACATTCTAAAGAGTTAGAATTGTTTTTCTCTCATTCTATTCTTTAGCTGAATTCCCTTGCTAGCAAATAAGGAATTTCGATTCTTGTATTCTCTCCATCTTTTAATTCTTTTGATCTTTTATTGGTATGGATACAATTGGAGGATACTGGTTGCTTCTTACAACCCAGTAAAGAAGAAAAACGATTGTTCAAACTCTTTGAGGTAAATTATTCTTGTCTTCTATTTTAGTTTAGCTAATAATCATGGCAAGATCATCATTTAGTCATGTAAATTTTAGTTATTCCACAATATATGTGATGCATGTACCCCTATATAACCGACAATATATATGGTCTAAAAGGATAATTTTCACATTTTAATAATTATTATCATTTTACTGTATATAAATATGAGTATTTCTATATCTTGATTTCCAAAAATCATCCACTTGTCAATATTGATAAGTAATAAGTTTATGTTAAATTATTTTGTATTTTCTAAGATGGGAAATATTTGGTTTTTGACCAAAAACTAATTATAATGGAGAGAATTTATGATAACTTATTGGCCTAATGCGAACAAGTGCTATTGCATGTAAAACAACATGCCCCCAAGCATAAATGGGGAGTTTTGTTCTCATAAGCAATTGTCTAGCTATTAATTGGAAGCATTTAATAAATGATTATGCTAAACCATTTTGTGTATGAACATGTACAACAAGCCTTTTAATTGTTATTCCAACTGACGTGCAATAATTATTAAAAGCCTGAGATATGAATTCACCAGCATTATCAAGATGAATTGACTTGATTATATAATCTGGAAACTGTGCTCTTAATCGAATTATTTGAGCAAGCAATCTTGCAAATGCCAGGTTGCGAGTTAATAATAAATACACATGTGACCATCTTATAGATGCATCAATAAATACCATAAAATATTTAAATGGTTCACATGGTGGATGGATGGGCACACAAATATCACCCTGAATACTTTCTAAAAATACAAGGGATTTAGTTCCAATCTTAGCTGGTGATGGTCTAATAATTAATTTTCCTTGAGAACATACAACACATAAGAATTTCTTGAATTGAAGAATCTTTTAGTTCTACAATGGATGTCCATGTGAATTCTTGATAATTTTACACATCATTATTAAAATGGAATGGTCTAATTGGTCATGCCAAACTATGAATATATTTGGATCAATGAACTTTTGGTTTACTGTAACATATGTCTCAATTGTACTAATTTTTATATAATACAAGCCAGAAGAGATTGTTAGCAATCTTTCTAAAACACATTTATTACCTGATTCATTATTTGTAATATACAAATATTCAATGTCATTCTCATTTTCAGTCTCAACATGGTATCAATTGGAGTGAATATCTTTAAAACTTAACAAATTTCTTCGAGATTTAGAAGAAAATAATGCATTATTTATAGTAAGTTTTGCTCTTTCGAGTGATAATATAGTAGCTCTTTTAAAGCCTTCAATTAACTTTGTATTACCCGATATAGTATTAATATTAGCATCTTTTAATATCAAATGATAGAAATACTTTTTGTTTTTGAGTATGGTGTGTGTTGTAACAATATCAACAAGAATATATCTTTATTATTGAGTATGGGCTCAATTAAAGATTGTGAAACATCCATTCCTTCATTGAAAATAAATGAAAAAAAATAAAACATATAATTAGAATAAGATAAATATTTAAATATATATAACTGCTCATATAAGGAAAAAAACTTGAAAAAACACTTAAATAAAATAACAAACACAATATTGAAATATAAAAATAAGATAATAATTTTAAACATTCTTATCTTTTATTTTTTCATTATTCTTCATGACTTTTGGAAAAAATCTGAAGCATCCAAATGAGTAATATTCGCAAGATCTCTAAAACCATCATCAACATTATATGCCAAGTTTGGCTCAATATCATCATTCTGGTCAACTGAATTTATTTCCATATTTTTTTCTTTTCTTTTAATGGAAGCTTGATAAAGTTTAACAAGATGGTTAGCCGTACGACAGGTACGGGACCAATGCCCTTTCATTCCACATTGATAACATGATCTTTTTTTAGTTTTTAAAGAGCTATTATGGTTGACCTAACTTTTTCCTTTTTCCCCATTATTATTCCACTTTAGGTGGTGTGAAAAATTATTGTTATTATTGCCACTATAATGACGATAATTGTTTCATCCTTATCCTCATCCTCCACCAAGATTAAGACCATGACTGTGGCCATGGCTACGATCGTGAACTGCTGCATTCACTTCAAGGAATGGAGTAGATCCAATAGGACGAGTCTCATGATTTTTCATTAATAGCTCATTATTTTGTTTAGCTACAAGTAAGGATGAGATTAATTTAGAGTAATTTTTGAAACCCTTTTCTCTATATTGCTACTGTAGGCGTACATTTGAAGCATGAAAAGTTGAAAAGATTTTCTCTAATAAGTCTTCATCAGTAATCTTTTTACCACATAACTTTAATTAAGAACTAATTCTAAAAATAACAAAATTATATTCACTTACGGTTTTAAAATCTTGAAATCGTAAGTGCATTCATTCATAGTGAGCTTTAGGTAATATTACTGTTCGTTAGTTGTCATATCGCTCTTTTAAATTATTCCATAATTCAATTAGATCTTTCACTGGTAGATATTTAGCTTTTAACCCCTCATGTAGATGATGACGAAGAAATATCGTTGCCCTTGCTTTTGTCTTGGTTGGATGCTTTATTTCCAAGTCCTTTAACATCAAGAACCCATGGCAAATAGTTTTTTCCAGTTATGTCAAGAGCTTCAAACTCAAATTTAGTAATATGTGCCATAATGTAAGTTGGAAATAAATAAAGAAAAATATTTAACTATGAACCGTGGAGCGAAATCATGCTGATAACGTGTTATAAAATAAGACAACTATATGAAATATTATAAGAACAAATTATAAGAATAAAGGCAATAGAATGAGTTTTAGAAAGAGATAGAGAGAAAGTAAGGATACTCTTATTATTTTCACTTATATGTATTTCATGGAAGAAGCCTATATTTATAGGCTTATGGATATAGGTTACATAAGTAAAAATAAATATTTGAGTTACAAACTATTAATAAAGTGAGAGTTCTAACATATAAATTAGAAGTTTAAAGTTGTTAAATTTATGGACATCCATAAATTCACTTATTTACAACATAATATTATTTTTGTTTGATATGCTTAATTTGAAACCGAGTAACTAATAGTGAGTAGTTAATAAGCTAGCTGTAAATCATACTCTATTAAATATTTAGTTAGTTTCTCTGACTAAGTAGTTAATATTAGTTATTCAGCTTAAAATTAACCATATCACTTGTTGTACTATGTGTTTATTTATTAAACGTTTTTATACCATGAAATTTGTAATGTAATGTAAAGTTTATATCGTGTTAATATTACATAACGTTGATATAAATAGTGTTTTTTTTGGAAGAGATATAAATAGTGTTAATATTGATACATATGATACAATGTTAATTTATATAGTGTTAAATATTGAAAAAATAAGAAACTTAATAATGTAATTATATATAATTATTATAGATGATGAAATTTTAGTTGCATATTTAGTAATGAGAAAAAAAATTAAAAGTTTTTAGGATAGAATTAAGAATTGAATATGAGGAATTGGAAGATTTTTAACAAATGTTTAGATTTTTTCTGTCTAATTATCTTTTTGTTGTTATATTATTTTAGATATTGGTTCAGAGTTTCAAATTAATGCAAAAATGATACACAGATGAACCATAAAATTGTAATTTCCTAAGTTTTGTACTTTCACTTATATATATTTATTATACAATTTTTTCTTAAAAAATATTTTATTAAGGAAGATGTACTTTCTATGTGAATTTAAGATATTTTCATAGGATTATAAGTATTTGTTAACTAAGTTTTTATATGTTGATTAATAAATATTTAGTTAAATTGAATTTGGAATATTTTTATATGTTAGTTGTATTTATATAAATAACAATTAGGTGTGCACTAGTAAATATTATAATTATAAATTTTTATTTACAAATTTAACATAATTAAATTAAAATTATAATAATTAGATTAAAGTTTTTAGATTTCATGTACGAAACTAATTATATTTTTAATTTATCAATATTACCTTTTACATCAATTGCAAAAAACATAATAAATATATTTTGATCCATATAATCTGTAATTTTTGGACCCGAAACAAATTCAATTCCGGAATGACCAATATGACATATGACATGACTTTTATATTTTTTATAATCTTAAAATTTTTTATACAATATAAATATAAAAATAATTATTTTTATAAGTTTTACATGCATAATTTTTATTTTTAATGAAATTTTTTAAAAAGATAAAAAGAAGCATATAATATGATAAAATTTAAGGAGCAATTTATAAGCCATTGAGTCATGACCATACCCAATTAGACTAAATCCATCTATAAACTGCAAAAAATTCACCAGTTATTTTAATTGATATTCTTTTTTAAGCTTTTTCAAATAAAGTGACCATTGCTTTATGTCACCATCATGAAACGTGATGTACATAGATCTAAATTTTCCTGTACCGAATTAAAATATCAAAGAAAAAGATTTAAAATCGAATTGTACCATTGACTTTTTGATTAAAATCGAATAGAACTATACCATTAACTTTATTTGTACGGATTGGATATTTTATTTAGAACCGGACCGAGATCTATATTGAATTGTATTGAATTATTCTAAAATCGAATTGTACTGAAACAACTGATATTTATTAATTATTATCTATAATACTAATAATTTGTATATAAATATTATTTATAATTTCTATTTTATATGTACTATATAAATTTAACTTCATAATTATTTGCATTATATATTTTAATGCATAAATTAGAATAATAATCAGTTAATAAATAAAACTAAATATTTTAATTATTAAAAAGATAAATTTAATTATTATAATAATTATTGTATCTATATGAATATAAATATAGATCTAAAATAATTTATTTTTAATTTAATTTACCTTTAATTTTACTTAACTACTACTTAATTTTTTTTTTGTACAAATATTTATATAGATATGTAAGTTAAGCAATTTATCACATAAGTATTTTATAAATTAATTTCATCTATTTTTAATGTCACTCAACTAATAGTCATTTATTTTTGATATAATAATTATATGAATATGTAAATTAAAAATATAATTATATACAGTTATTATTTATAATGAAATTTTACCAATTAACATAAATATATGAGTACATAGTTATTTTTTCAATAATTTCATTTACTTTTAACATCACTCCATTATTACTCATATATTTTTTGCACAATAGCTATATGGGTAATTGAGTATGTAAATTAATAATGTAATTGTATAGAATTATTATATATAATGAAATTTATTAATTTATATAGTTATATAAGTATATAATAATTATACTAATTAATTTAATTTATTTTTAGTATCAATCAACTAATATTAATATATTTTTGCCACAATACATATATAAGTATGCAAATTTATAATGTAATTATGTATAGTTATTGTATATATCAAAATTTTAACCAATTGATGTAATTATAGGAATATATAAACATTTTACCAATTAATTTTATTTACTTTTTGTACTACTCAGCTAATAATGATGCTATGAAAACTACTCGTGGCAAATTAACAACAAGGTACGTAAGTAAGAATTATTTATGAATTATGTAAGTTTATATGGTATAGTTGATTCGACCATGCTATGATGAGTAGTATGTGCCATAAGATGAACAAACATGAGAAACCTAAATGTATGAATTGCTATAATTTTATATATGGACATGCATATAATCTTAGGAAGACTTTTAATTGCAAGAACTACACTTTTACAGTTATTTTATTGACTTCATGCATAATGCTAGGTAGGACAAGATTAACCAATAAAAGTAATATTTTATTGTGTTTGCATTATCATGTAAATTACTATGATATGTATGGAGGATGCTTATGCGGCTATGTGATTACACAATCTGCAACCATGTATATTGGAGCCTATGGCTCAACGTTGATATATGACAAGAGTAATATGCACTCTTTTATGAAATGTGGCCTTAAGCCGAATGATGTACTAAGTAAAGAAGAATATGTTGAATCTGATTATGCTTAAGAATGGTAAAGCCTACGGGTCTTAGTTCAGTTATGGATTAGATAGGCATGCCTAGAGGGATACAGTTGCAGCTGCCATAGTTGACCCCGTTTGGGTCTTGTTCCTTAAAGGAATCATCGTTTAACCCCATTTGGGTCCATAGTTTGTTCCTTGTTGGAACCATTGCTTGATCCCGTTTGGGTCCTTTGTTTGATATCTTTGGATATCCATAGTTTGATACCTTCGGGTATCCATTGCTCCCGTTATCCACCCTTGGAACTAGTACTTAGGCAGGCTATCAAAGATGATAAAATGTGCATAACATAAAGAAAATATGTAATGATTGCTCCATTTATATGATGTAAGCATGATGAATGGCCTATTATAGTTTTATATTCTAATTCTTGATGACTTTAAACTATTTCTATGAAATGAAATGCCATATTATATGTTACATGACTAATATATCTCACATTTATTATGAAGAAGGTTCTCGTGTGAGTGCCATTATGAGCTAAGCTCACCAATGGGCTCCACAGTGAATAATTTGGTCGTTTGAGCCACAAGTTTACAACATTATATTAAAAGTTATACGAACCACAATATACATAATGATCTTCATGTATATGGAAATTATAGTATGTTGCATATGGTATCAGGACTTGGTCCATTAATCATGATATGTGGCACATGTTCGTTGAAATGGCATGCAAACCCGTTAGCATGTATATGAACATTTCATATGGATCTGCATATGTATAATTCTGATATAAACCCAAATGCAAACCATGATATACTATGATGTTGTATGATGCCTTAAATTGCAATGATAAGATAGCATTAAGGAATAAGTGTGTATGAACCCGAAATGAGAATTAAGTAAAGATATATGAAGAAATCAAGTATAACAATAATTGTATGGTTGTTAAATGGCATGAGCACCTTGGTGTGCATAGATTTAATATTGAATGCAGGAATTATGTAACGATATGATTAATGCATTAAGTTAACAGTTTGTACTATCAACAACTCGGATGCATGAATTATAGAGTAGTAAGGATTTGGAGGGTATAAATCAAGCTAGTTATGGAAGAAACGAAGTAAACTTATGATAGTACTTTGACAAGTTTCGAGATAAGATAATTTACAGAATGCTCTAGACGTTGGTAAGCAAGGTTTTATTATTAAGTTTGAGAACTTCCCTAATATGTCCATTGTGATACGATTAATTTAATAGACTCATATGTTACCCCGTGCTGTTGTGAAAGTTTGCATGATGAGATGAATTGTGTAAAGAGGTTATGTTCATGCATATAGAGTTTTGTTACCCACTAAGCTTTATAGATTAGCACGGGTTTGTTTATCCATGTAGGTTTCAAGTTTAGCTCCAGAGGATTGAGGTAGATGCTATTACCTTGAGGATTTTGAGATTTTTGAAGGCCATTTATGTTATTATTATTTATCGATAAGCTGATGTATTTATTTGTGGCATGTAATTATGGTATGTTCTATAATTATTTTTATTTATGCTTGATCTCTATTAGGTATGATGATGATTGATGATTACCCATGGTTAAGGAATTAGGGTGTTACAATAATGATACATGATAAAGGCATTAGGATAGGGTGTTTCATTTTGGTATCAGAGCCTAGGTTTAGGCTTTTCTTGGCAAATTGAATATAGGATTTTATGCCATGAGATAGTGTCGTGTTTGTCTAAAGTAGAAGTTCCTATTTTCTTATAGATTAAAGATGAAGCATTCATCTAGGGATGCTATAGAAGAATCAACTGAAAGTAATTTTTCGGTTAGATATAATCCTTCTAATCTAGTGACTACATCTTCTTTTGAAAATGAAATTGCTGCTACTGGTCCTAGAGAAGCCTTGTTAAAAATTTCTCAAGATATGGCTCAAATCCTACAAAGAATGATGATGCCCAAAGCTTTAATATCTGAGATTAGGAAGCATAGGGCACAAGAATTTCTGGGCACTAATTTAGAACAATCTGAAGAGGATGAGTTCTAGTTGGAAGTGGTTCTAGAGGAGGATCTTCCACTAGGAAGAGATTTAGAGGAGTTCAAGGAGATTAACATGTTGAGTCTATTTTTAGCTCCGTTAACAATGGAAAGAAATAAGAATCTTCAGCCAAGTTTAAATCTGAGAAGGAAGTTTCAAGAAGACAGAGTGGGGGTCAAGAACCTGAATGCCTTCATTGTTCAAAATATCATTGGGGTAACTGCAAAAATTTGGCAGGTGAATGCTTTAGATGTGGCAGCTCTGATCATTTTCTGGCTAATTGTCCTATGAGACGGGACCAAAGTTTTGAGCAACAAGGTAGTAGGGGAGCTTCCAATGCACCTTCATTTGGTAGAGGTAAAGGCAGAGGTCGAGATGGATCAAGTCATCATGGATCCCAATCTCAGAATGTGTTTGAAATAGTTGATAGACCTTATACTCGGATGGTTTCTAGTCTGGCTTATGCAATGAAAGCTTGAGAGGAACATAATGCTCCAGAAGTCATAGCTGGTACTTTTTCTCTTTATGACTATGATACATGTACTTATTGATCTTGGCTCTACTCATTCTTATATTTGTACTAGGTTTTATGTAGAGATATGTCTAAAATACAATAGTTAGATTTTGATGTATGTGTGTTTAGTCCATTGGGACATAGAGTAATTGTTAATAAGGTATGTAAAGAATGTCTTATAGTAGTTCAGGGAAGAGAGTTTCCAGCATACTTGATTGTAGTGCCTTTTTATGAGTTTGATGTAATTCTGGCAATGGATTGGTTGTCCAAACATAATACAGTGGTGAATTGTGAAATGAAAATAGTAACTCTCAGGGATGGTGAAGGAAAGGAAGTGGTTGTAGAAGGTTGTTGCTCTACGCTAATGACTAATGTTATATCAGCAATGCAAGCTAGGCGTTGTCTTAGAAAAGTATGTGAAGCATTTTTAGATTTAGTCCTTGATTCAAAAAGAGATACAGTGAAGCTTGAGAATATACCTGTCGTAAGGGAATTTTCAGAAGTGTTTCCTAAGGAATTGCCTGGTCTTCCTCCAGAAAGAGATATTGAGTTGTTTATTAATATATTACCTGGTACATCCCTGATGTCTAGGGAACCATATAGAATGGCTCTATATGAAATAAAGGAACTAAAGGTTCAATTACAAGAATTGTAAGAGGAAGGTTTCATCATGTTAGTGTAAGCCTTAGCCCCAATACATTGTTATAAAGCATTTAATTTAATAAATGAGGCATTTATTTTATCTATTGTGTTCTTATGCATATCAAATGATAGAACTATCCAAGAATGTTATTTCAATTTAAGTTATCATGTGTGAGGCACATGGTTGTAAGACCTTGAAACGATTAAGACTTCATTCTAAATATCCCTAGTCAGTCATTGTTATGGAAATAATAAATGAATTAAGACTAGTATGCTCTCTCAGATAAGTTGAGTTATGTCTTACGGATCATAAGGACTAGAGTGTCAATTAGAGATCATAGATACATGTTTAAACATGGTATCTGGATTCGATCCGTTCATGAGAACACTACATGGTACAAGTCATAAGTGTTTCTCATGTGCAAGTTTTGCATCGGAGTTCTTAGACCTAAAATCTCTATGAAACTCTTTATGAATTACTATGTACTTTGACATACACCTAATGTACTCATAACAGGGTGACAAGTATGGGTATGATAGGGCATGCACTAATTTATGTTATAAAGCATGAGAGAAGTAAAGGGATTACCCCTCTCGATAAGTGAAAAAATATCATCGGCCACTTGATCAGTGAACTAAGAAGTGTATGGCCATACCGAGATGAAATAATGAGTAATCATTATTTATCTAAGAGTTCAGTGTCACTGGAATATCAAGAAAGGAATTAGTATATATAAGGATGACTAGTTCCATGCCTTATATTAATTTTGATATTTATGGGCAAGGGACTATGCAAAATTGCATTAGATCACTAAATGTCATTTGCATTTTCATTTAATTTGGAATTCTATAATATTTTGCTAGAGAATATATATAGACTTTGGATTATTTATTGATTCATTGTCAATATTAAATGGACTTATAGGATCGCACACAAAACAATGGGATTAAAATATTTAAAATAGAGTATTGGGCATTAATTTGAGATTTTATTTAAAGTCAAATTAATGTATGTAATGGGTATTAAAATTGCTAATTGGACCTTGGTCCATGAGAGAGGAAAAAATCGGCTCACTAGGTTTAATGTCAATTGATTAATTATCTCAGGGTAATTAAGGTAATTTAGTGTTAAATCCTAATAGCATTTAAATCAAAATAAAACACTTAATTAGGAGAGAGTGTAGCCAAAATTCAAAGGAAAAATCCTAGTGAATTTTGGTATGTGCACAATCCCTAAATAAGTGGTGGATTTTGATTAAATGTCTTATGCCATTTTAAATTAATTTGAATTTAAAACTAAAGAAATTTGAATTAATTTGAATCACTTAATTAGGAAGTGATGGAAGATGAAAATACTACCTAATTCTAAGGGATTTCGGCATCTACATTATTTCCTTAACCAAGTGATATTAATTAATGAAATGATTTTTCCAAGATTAGGTTTTTCTCTCTTATTGCCCGCCACACTCAAGGGGAAAGGATTCTTCCTTCTTTCTTTGGATTTTGGACAGCCATTAGTGAACCTAAAATAAGAACAAGATCAGATCTTGTAGCTTCAAACCATTCCCATTGCCAAATACACAAATATAGAGCTAGCACTCACGGTTTTAAGCCTTCTTTGCAAATGTGTGTGTGAGTAAGAGTGGTGTAGCGTAAAGGCTGCTCCTTTGTCTTTGGTGTTCGAGATCAGTAGTATATAAGTCTATCTTACATATTGGCCATAGCAAAAATCAAGTTTTAAAGGCATCTAAGGGTTGTAAGTTTTCAAAAACCCTAAAATTGCATGTTTCGATTCTATGTTGTATATTGTATGGCATGTATGATCAAAAATTTAATTTTTCTGCTGCGTGATCATTTTATTTATGCCATGTTATATCCCTTCACATCAGACCTAGTGTGTCACCTTGGGGTGCACCAGTAGTATTTGTTAAAAAGAAGGATGGATCGATGAGGATGTGCATCGATTATAGACAGTTGAATAAAGTGACTTTGAAGAACAAATATCCTTTGCCTTGAATTACGGATCTGTTTGATTAGTTAAGTGGTTTTGGTGTGTTTTTAAAGATATATTTACGATTAGGTTATTATCAGCTTAGAGTTAAGGATGGGGATGTTCCTAAGACTGCATTTAGACCTATTATGGACATTATGAATTCTTAGTTATGCCATTTGGGTTGACTAATGCACCTGATGCATTTATGGATCTTATGAATAGGGTATTCAGACCCTAGTTAGATCGATTTGTTGTAGTATTTATTGATGACATACTGGTTTACTCCAGAAATGAAGCTAAGCATGCTGAACATTTAAGGATTGTGTTGCAAACTTTGAAAGAAAGTCAGTTGTATGCCAAATTGAGTAAATGAGACTTTTGGCTTATGAAAGTTTCATTCCTAGGTCGTATTGTGTCTGCTGAAGGTGTTAAGGTTGATCTAAATAAAATTAAAGCTATTGTTAATTGGAAAACCACCTAAGAATGTGCATGAAGTTAGAAGTTTTCTCAAGTTGGTAGGTTATTATCATCATTTTGTAAAGGGTTTTTCTATCATTGCTTCACCACTCATGAAGTTATTAAAGAGGTATATTAAATTTGAGTGGTTTGATTGTTATCAAGAAAGTTTTGATTTGTTAAAGAAGATGTTAACTGAAGTTCCAGTGTTAACTCAACCTGTGTCAAGGAAAGAGTATGCAATGTACAGTGATGCCTCTAAAGTTGGTGTGGGTTGTGTATTAATGCAAGATGGTATAGTTGTAGCTTATGCATCTAGACATTTGAAACCACATGAGAAAAACTATCCAACTAATGATCTAGAATTGGTAGCTATGGTTTTTGCTTTGAAAATTTGGCGGCACTACTTATATAAGGAAAAATGTAGAATTTATACTGATCATAAAAACCTCAAATACTTGATTACTCAGAAAGAACTTAATTTGATGTAGAGAAGGTGGTTGGAATTATTCAAAGATTATGGTTGTATAGTCTATTATCATCTAGGAAAAGTGAATGTGGTTGCTGATGCCTTAAGTTGCAAGATAATGGTAGCATTGATGTTAAAACTGTGAAGATTGAAATTTGCATTGGATAGTGCATTATTAGCACAACTTAAAGCTAGGTCCATGATTAGGCAGACAGTGATAGATGCTCAGAAGGATGATGAAAAGTTACAATAGATGCAGAATAATCGGTCCTGACCTTGTTAGGGATACAGAAGAAAAAGTTTAAGTTATCAAGCAAAGACTAAAAGAAGCTAGTGATAGACAAAAAATCATATGCTGACTTAAAAAGAAAGGATACCGAGTATCATGTGGGTGACAAAGTATTTCTAAAAGTATCCCCTTGGAAAAAGGGTAAATTAAGTCCAAGATTCATTGGTCCATATGAAATTCTTCAAAGAGTTGGACAAGTGGCTTATATTCATGTGTCCATGCTTAAAAGATATTTATCGGATGAATCCCATAAGCTACAAGTCCAATATATTCAAATATGGCCGGATTTCACATATGATGAGGAACCAAAAGAAATTATGGCTAGGGAAAATAGAATATTGAGGAACAAGTAGATTCGTCTGGTCAAAGTACTCTGGCAACATCATGGTGTAAAATAAGTAACTTGTGAGCCAGAGGCAACCATGTGAGAGAATTATTCTCAATTGTTTGAAATAGGTATGAATTTTGAGGTCAAAATTCCTTAAGGGGGAGACATTTTTGAGGCCCTTAAGATGACCCTAATTGAAATTGCATGTTCTGAGTGGGATTTTATTTGATTAAGATTAAATTATAAATGTGAATTTCACATTGATGCCTTGTAAAATGTCTACTTTTTAATATGTATTTTCTTATGTTTAAGTAGTTTAAGTATGTAATATTATGTGTATTTTGTGTGTTTATGTTTAGTTTATGCATTTATGTGTGTTTTTAGGTTAAAGTTGGTGTAAGTGCGAAGTAAAGTGATGAAATGGTGAAGATTCAAGGATGAAGATCATGAGTCATGAAGTGGCTCACGACTCGGACTGGAGTTTACAAGACGGATGGAAGATTACGAGTGAGGCAGAGAAGATTTGTTCATGAGTCGACATGAGGTTCACGAGTCGGTATGAACATCACGAGTCAGCATGCAGTTTATGAGTGAAGACAGTTTGATGGAGTTCACGACTCGTGAAGATGTTCACGAGTCGAACATGATGTCCGTTCCCAAACGATGCCATCTTTCTATACATTATTTTTCAGCCAAACATCATGACCCTCTATGGCAACTTTTCACATTGACAACCATTATGAAGAGACATGTTCATAGTGTTGGGTTTCGAAATAGTAAATAAAATATCGCAGCGGAACAATGGAAACCCACCACGGATCCAAGCGATCCAATTGATTCAATAAAAGGAGAAGTGTAACGATTACCAACCTCTTGTAGCGCAGATAAATCGAATTGTAGGTGCGATCTCACGCGAAATGACACCCTCTACCAGTATCCACACGCGAAAGCAACGAACAGAATCGCCCGGGGTGCTAGCTCCCTTCCTGGCGGCTAGGGTTTTTGTTATTCTCTCTCTAGAATCACACAAGAAAACGATTTTCTTTTTGCTTTTCTCTTAAGTGGCGGCTAAGCCCTTTTGCTTAATTCAGGTTTTATATATACATACCATATATATATGTACAACTAACCTAACCCTAATTAAGAGAGAGAAAACGTAGGGCTTGTTTTAAAATAAGAAAAATCTTATTTCTTACCTAAAACGATAATTATAATAATAATAATAATATTTATCTTAAATATTATTATTATCATCATTCCATTTTAAAATAAGAAATACCTTATTTCTTATCTTAAAAAATAATAATGTAATGATAATATTTATCTTAAATATTATCATTATCATCATTTTTTTTTGTTTATTTCGAATTTTAATTTTTCACAAAATAAAATTCGAAATGCCCGAATTAACCCTTAGTCTATTCATTACATTCTATGTGTGCGACCCAATAGGTTCATATTATATTGGCAGTGGGTCTCAATCCCATCACGGGCCCACAAGTCATAAGTGGCCTCTAGCAAGACATTATGACTACCCAAATAATATGAATATCGATAATTCGATTTTAACCTAATAGAACATGTTATAATTCCTTTGTCACACGATATCTTGTTTGAACATAAGTCATGGTCCATGTCAAACTTATATAGTCCAAACATATAATTTCCCGATCACTAAGTAGACTGATAATATCAAATGATATTGATCACTCCATCAATTCATTTGAGCACGGCCATGCATTTCTCAGTCCTACTTATCGAGGGGCCCGACAGATATCTCTCTCATAAGAGAGGGACAAATTCCTTCTTGATTATTCACTATCCTCTACATGATTCTCATTATGTCCAATCATAATCTTTATAATTATCCGATTAAAGATAATGTTTGATTGTGTCAAAACATAATGTTCGTCATGTAGGATACTATGATAATCTCAGGTCTAAGGATTAATAACATAACTATTGTGAGATCACTAATGACATTGACCCATGTAGTGTCTCATTGCGGGTCTATCCAGTACTTTGTTCCCTAACAAGTACTTATAAGATTAATTCATATCATCATATATAATCATCCCATGATCATCAATTAAACTTATACTAGTCTTTATTTATCATCAATCATTTAACAATAAATAACTAGGGATAGTCAAAATAACATTAAATTGTTATTTACAAATATTATTATAATGTAACATGCCTACAATACAATAACATAAAGAAAACCCAATTTTATATAATGAAATTTAACATTACATAAAGGCCCTAATGTTTGGCCTAGGGCACAACCACTAACACATAGAGTTTTCCCTCTATAAATATGGATGGCATTAACTGAAGAAGAGGAGAATCAATGTTTTGTTTTTAGAAATATAGTTATTATTTTTGATAAACATTTTTACTTAGTTTTTTTAGTAGATGATTAGAAAGGGATAAAGCCAAAGGAACATGATATGAGTTTCTTTCTCTTGTTTTGTCCTTAATTCAATTATATACTTTGGCAATTATATACTTTGGCTAGTTTTCTTTGTACATTATAACTATGCACTAGTATTTGTTTAAGACATGTTTATTATTATTATGAATGAAGTATGATTTACATCCATTTGTATGCTTTGATTTGCTATGTATGATTGGCCACCATATTTGGCATGCTAGTCAATTTATTCGCAACGAGAGTTGGAATTCTTTGATGGAAAAACAAATGAATGTACTTGAAGCATTGAATTCACTTAGAGATAAGGAATTCACTTTGAGGGGTTAAAGAATGGCATATAGCTTCATAATTTTTGTTTATCTCTATAATGACACGAGAGTGCTTATAGACTCTAAGTGAAAACATCTTTACTGACAACGAGAGTTGCTTTAAAGAATTTTGGCTAAATTCTCCAGTCACTTTATTTATACAATTACCTATACTTGTTCTTAAATGAATTACTATTTCATATTTTTAATGTATGTTCATACTATCATTTAAGTCATCTTTAATCCAAATTAATTTAATATATCCAAAGTAGTTTAGATATTTAGTCAATTGCATAATCTTTACTTTATTAGTTACCTATCCATCTACTCTTTGTGATTTCAATACAAAATTTACACCATTCCCTTTGGAACGATACCCTACTCATCCTATATGCAGTCTAGTGAGACTAAGGGTTCAAATAAATCCCCATCAGATTTTGGCGCCGTTGCCGGGGAACGGCTTGAATGAATTTTTATTGATTGATACAAAAGAGTGGATGTTTTAGGATTGTATGATATAAATTAGTTATTAGATGTATGAATTCTTATATTGTGTTTTGTTTGCTTTAGATTTAGATTTTTTGTTTATGATTTATTTTTGGTTAAGTTTTAAGTAGTTTATAGTTTTCTTTCTTATTGATTTATTTATCTGTTGTAATTTTAAACTTTTGGCTTGAGATTGGTATGATTTTGCAGAAAAATTGTAGCACAGTATCATGTTCACGAGTGTAGTTCGACTCGTGAACATGTTCACGAGTGTTCCAAAGGCAACAATATACTCAGTCGTGAAGACTATATCGAGCCGTGAAGAAGATCACGAGTAGCACAGAAAGGAAATGATACCGAGTCGTGAAAGGCTGTCCGACTCATGAACATTTTCCTCAGTTGCCTGCATTTTGTTTTTCACGAGTCGTGATTCTTATGCCGACTCGTGAACATCTCCTCTTGTGCCATAAATGTTTCATTCTTCACGAGTCATGATGCTTATGCCGACTTGTGATGCACTGTTCCAAAATTACCGAGTCGTCATTTTTACTTCATATTCTTATTTTTAATTCATTTTTATTTCTTTCTTTAACTCTTCTTTCTTTTAATTAGTCATCTTTACGGTTTTAATTTGGATTAACTGCCCTTAATTAACTTAAATTTAATGGGGGGGGGGCGAGAACGAATATAAATCAAACCTATGGTTTGTGAAACGACATTTCTTTTCACTTTCTCCTTCCTTCTTCTATAAATACTGCAGTTACTCTTTTCTTCACTTTTCACATTTCTTTTCTTTTTACTTTCCTCGTACACTTCCTTTCTCTTTCACTTCTCCATACATTTCCGTTTGTTTACTTGGTTTTCTTTCACTACACTCACATTTCTTCTCTATACATTCATGTTTGTGCATTTCTTTCTCTTCCTCATTCTCTTTAACAACAATGGTGAGAACCAAGAACGTCTCAACCTCAAGGGGTCAGCAAGGAGGAGATAAAGCACAACTAGCAAGTTTACAAGCAGATTTTGGTTCACCCTTTCCCCTTTCCTCTATCCATGAAGGAACCTCTACTCCACAAGAAGTGGCTGAGGAAAGCACTTCGGATGAGGCAGGGGATGAGGCACAGGAACAAGGAGATGTTCCTATGGAGGATGTTCCTAGAGACAGGGTTGCTATTTCACCACCTATTGCTGGATCTTTTTCACATTCCATTCATTCCATGTTCAACCAGTTGTTGCAAAATCAATCTACCATTCAAAATCAACTCACATCATTGGAGCAAGTTACCTCCCATTTGGTTCGCCATCAACGTCGCCTTGAGCACAAGGTGGATGCCTTCATTGCCCAATCGGGCTATGTGGTGTCTTCGCCTCCACCTTTACCATGATCTTAGGGGAGTTTTCTTTCCTTTATTCTTTAGTTTGTTTCTTTTTGTTTTTGTTTTTTGTTTTGTTTCTTCACATTGAGGACAATGTATGTTCTAAGTGTGGGGGAATAAAATATGTTGTATGTTGTATGTTTTGTTTCATATTGTTATTTTTGTTTGGGTGTGTATCTTTTTCTTTATTTAGACTAAACTTTTTAGTAAGTTTTCTTATAAGTATTGCTCTCAATTGATTATAATATAGGTTGTTATGTTGAGTCATTTGCCTTTTTTGCTCATTTGATTAGTTTTTTCGAAGCTTTTGGCATGTGTTTTGTGTTTTCAAGTTATCTCTTTTTACTTCTTTCAACATTTTAGGTTATTTAGTTTCTTTACTAACTATGCTTGAAGGTTAGAATTTTATCATTTAGTTTAATATTTTAGGATTTTGTTGCCTTATGGAAACTATAGCCATAAATGCTTAGCTTTAGGCCTTTCAATAATGGATGAGGACTAGCAAAAAAAAAGAAAAATAAATAAAAAAAAAGCAAGATGCATGCTCAAAAGCTTAATTAAGTATGGGATGGAGCTTAAAACACACCCATTGCTACATTCTCTTGCTATTTTTAAAATACATGGGATAAAGCTTTAAAGAATTCCCATGCTAAAAAAAAGAAGAAGAAGAAAAAAATGTAGTCTAAAAATGCCATGAGATTGGTTTAAAGGTATGTGTGCTTGCAATTTGTCCTAAAAGGTAACTATAGTCTTAGAATCTTAAGCTTGATGATCAATATTCTCTCTTGCGCATGGTTAGTTTTGAGACTTTATTATCTTGATGTTTGGTTTAGTAAACTTAGGTTACTTGGTAACTTAGAATACATGTCTTAAGATTTGATTTACTGATATTTTGAGTGTTTAAAGTATTTGACTTCATTTCAATCTTGTTTAAAGTGAATATTCAGCAATGCTTTATAATTTAACTTACTTAGTTTAACTTGGAATTAGATTTTCTCATTCTTTTCTTGCTTGAGGACAAGCAAGGTTTAAGTGTGCGGGAATTTGATGCCTTGTAAAATGTCTACTTTTTAATATGTATTTTCTTATGTTTAAGTAGTTTAAGTATGTAATATTATGTGTATTTTGTGTGTTTATGTTTAGTTTATGCATTTATGTGTGTTTTTAGGTTAAAGTGGTAAAAGTGCGAAGTAAAGTGAAGAAATGGTGAAGATTCAAGGATGAAGATCACGAGTCGTGAAGTGGCTCATGACTCGGACTGGAGTTTACAAGACGGATGGAAGATTACGAGTGACGCAGAGAAGATTTGTTCACGAGTTGGCATGAGGTTCACGAGTCGGTATGAACATCACGAGTCGGCATGCAGTTCATGAGTGAAGAAAGTTTAATGGAGTTCACGACTCGTGAAGATGTTCATGAGTCGAACATGATGTCTGTTCCCAAATGATGCCATCTTTCTGCATATTATTTTTTAGCCAAGCATCATGACCCTCCATGGCAACTTTTCACATTGATAACCATTATAAAGAGACATGTTCATAGAGTTTTCCCTCTATAAATATGGATGGCATTAACTAAAGATTTGGAGAATCAATGTTTTGTTTTTAGAAATATAGTTATTATTTTGGATAAACATTTTTACTTAGTTTTTTTTAGTAGATGATTACAAAGGGATAAAGCCAAACGAACATGAGATGAGTTTCTTTCTCTTTTTTTTTTCCTTAATTCAATTATATACTTTGGCTAGTTTTCTTTGTACATTATAACTATGCACTAGTATTTGTTTAAGACATGTTTATTATTATTATGAATGAGGTATGATTTACATCCATTTGTGTGCTTTGATTTGCTATGTATGATTGGCCACCATATTTGGCATGCTAGTCAATTTATTCGCAACGAAAGTTGGAATTCTTTGATGGAAAAACAAATGAATGTACTTGAAGCATTGAATTCACTTAGAGATAAGGAATTCACTTGAGGGGTTAAAGAATTGGCATAGAGCTTCATAATTTTTGTTTATCTCTATAATGACATGAGAGTGCTTATAGACTCTAAATGAAAACATCTTTACTGACAACGAGAGTTGCTTTAAAGAATCTTGGCTAAATTCTCCAGTCACTTTATTTATACAATTACCTGTACTTGTTCTTAAATGAATTACTATTTCATATTTTTAATGTATGTTCATACTATCATTTAAGTCATCTTTAATCCAAATTAATTTAATATATCCAAAGTAGTTTAGATATTTAGTCAATTGCATAATCTTTACTTTATTCGTTACCTATCCATCTACTTTTTGTGATTTCAATACAAAATTTACACTGTTACTTTTGGAACGATACCCTACCATCCTATATGCAGTCTAGTGAGACTAAGGGTTCAACTACTGTGGGCAAAATCAACATCAAAGTACACTACATTTTCCCCAATTCCTCCCCTAACCAAATCCTATAGCTTTGAGAGCGATATGGTGATAGCAATAGTAGCTTCACTCAGAGCCTCCACTAATTTCTATCTATGCAAAAGAGATCGCCTCAACAAATCCCAAATACATATATGAGCTTGGGTCTTCTTCATCTATTTAATTATCTAATCATCCTCAACTTCCTTCTCCTTCAGCACTGCAATAGAACCCCAGTCTTCTCTCAATTTTTGGGCTACTCTTCCACTTCTAGTGACCGCCTTCTGATGTGAGTTGATTTATGTATATTTTATGAATGTTTATGTCTAGTAAATATTTATTTTTACCTAGGTTTTTATGTGAAACATGGTGTTTTTATGAGTTTTGTGTTGTAAGTGTGTGTAGGGAGTAAAGGGACTAGAGCTAAAGAAAAGAGGAAGAAATCGAGCAAAATGAAGAAGTTTCTATCACAAGTACAGAAGGAGTCACGAGCGTGACACAACAAGGCTTGAAAGAAAGAGGTCAATGTAAGGAGAAAAAGTCAAAATGAATAGTGCATGTTCTATCGCGAGCGCGACAGCTTTGCAGATGCGACTGGAAGGGCAACTTTGGTGGTTATTTTTGAAGAGGCACTTGAAGATTCATGACTTTCTAGCAAGGGTTGCCTATTTCTGGAGGGACATTTCTGAAGGACACAATTGTTTGAATTCAAAGATATAAATCACACAAGAAAGTGATTAAGGGGAGATAGAAATTAAAAAAAATAAGAACAATTAGTCTGTTTTTGCAATTTTTACTTAGTATTTTAGAGAAGAAGATAATCAAGAAGAAGATTATCTACTTGAAGCGTGGAAAAGGGTTGAGAGATTTCTTTTACTATCTCTTATCATTTACTTTTTCTTGTAAATAGAAACTTATATGTTTTTTGTGAACTTAACAATGTTATCTATGTTTTCTATATTCTTAGTAATATCAATGATCTTAATTATAGAATTCTTTGTTAGTACTTTATGGTGATTATTAGAAGTGAGAATATGATTGAGAGATGTATTCTTTCTTTTAACTAATAAAAATTCATTATTAAAATATTGCGTGAGAGATCAGGATATTGAGATAATTACTATAGGTTGGTTTTAATCTTAAAATAAGTGTGTGTATTAACTAACCATTAATGAGAATTAAGAAGTTAGAAATATATATATGCATGTTTTAAGAACAACTAATTTAGTTTGAGAGAATGAAATAGGACATTAATCCAATTTGGTTTGCAATTTAAGATTAAAGATTTAGTTAAAATAACAAGTTCAAGTTTAATTTATAACTTAAAGTATAAATCCCTAATTGTCTTCTTTGATTAACAATAAAATAGGTTTAATTAGTGTATTTAGGTTTAGTATATATTTTAGTTAATTTAATAACCTAACTTATGAAAGTTGTAAACAAGACAAAGGATTAAGTAATAGTGCATGACCATTCATCCTTTTCCTCGTGGAAATGATATCTTAAGTACTATAATCAGTGAACCGTGTACTTGTTGATTTAACACTAACACCTTCACTCCTTCTTCTTCCTCTGATTCCTATTCATCTTCACTGGCTAAACTCTAGATGTCAACGGGGCACTAAAACCCCCTCATCTTTGTTCTCTATAGGGGTATCCAAACAATAAATCATAGAAACTGGTTGATCTTCCTCAACTAGCTTCGTTACTTTTAGGATGGATGGAGTAATGGCCAAGTACTCATTCCCATATAGATCATTCATCATTTGCCATTTAAGCAAGCTGGACCTCATCATGTACATGGGTGGGGGTATGACAATGTATCCTCCCTACTTTTTTTTTTGTCCCTCTTTTTAGGATCTAAAATCTACTTGCTATCTATCAAGTCTTAAATCTTATTCCTCAAAGTATGGCAATAATTAGTTAAATGCTCGGTGTGCTGGTGGTATGCACAATATTGATCATCCCTATGGTAGGGGAGTCTCTGAGTCTTTGCGGGCCTTGATGGTAATGGCTGAAGCTTCCCTTCTTTGACCAGCCTATTTAACACCTAAGACAAAAATTTTCCCAAGTCGAAGTAACATCTTTGTTTGCTAACTTCTGTAGCAAATACCTCTGTAGTTTTGCTAGCTCTATTCTGCCCACTACTATTTTAAACAGCTTTGTTACTACCAAATTTCCTTCTCGTATTTTTACTACTTGCCCTTTTGGCTAAATACTCTCCTTCAGCTTCTATAGCTATATCTGAAGGGATATTACATGGCATATACATAAAGATCATGCAACGAAAAAAATAAAAAATATTGATCATTCATGTCACGTAATATACGACAAAGAATCAAAACATGCAATTTTAGAGTTTTAAAAAATATTACAAGCTTTGACGCACTTCAAAACTTGATTTTGATGATGACTAGCAAATAAGATGGACTTATATGCCTTAGATCTTGATCACCAATACCAAAGAGCTACCTTTACGCCACTCTTCTCTATGCTCACACACACATTAGCAAGGATGGCTTAAAATCAAGAGTGCTAGCTCTATAATTGTGTA
Organism: Excoecaria agallocha; assembly: GCA_037975025.1. Lineage (NCBI taxonomy): Eukaryota > Viridiplantae > Streptophyta > Magnoliopsida > Malpighiales > Euphorbiaceae > Excoecaria > Excoecaria agallocha. The sequence continues at coordinate 650,791 of JBBPFJ010000049.1, forward strand.
TTCGGCAATGGGAATGGTTTGAAGCCATAAGATCTGATATTTTTCTTCCTTTAGGTTTCTATTGCTATTCAAGAACACAAGAGATTAAGAAAGGATTCTTTCTCTTGAGAGTGACGACACTAGAGAGAGAAATTCTCACATAGGTCAAAATAGAATTAATCAATTTATATCATTAATTTAGGAAAGATAGGTAATGCTAAAATCCCTTAGAATTAGGAATATTTTCAGCCTCCATCACTTCCTAA